>JBAMJV010009124.1:0-56967 GCA_037951105.1 Echinarachnius parma | reverse complement strand
GAGCAAAGTTATAAATATATTTAGATTGTAGCAAAAAAGTCTGAAATGGTGATTTGAAGTTGAACAAAAAAGTTTAAAATCAGTTTAAGATCGGAGCTCTCACAGACTTGAAAAAAAAAAAAAAACTAACGAAAACATACAATATAGAAAATGTATGACAGACAAATACAATACTGAACAAAGACAAGACAAAAAATGCTGCATGGAAGGAGAAAGTAGAAAAGAAGAGGGAGAAAGGAAGTATGGATCGTGCTCAACATATCAATTGTTGTGGGGAAAAGGGAGGAATAGAAACGATGACATATTTTAAGAGGTAAAGGGCAAAGGTTGAATAATTGAGAGGTGGGGGATGATATATTTATAGCGAGTCAATCGGACTTGTAAGACTGTAATAAAAATAACTTTAATTTTTTTTTAAATGAATTGAGGGAAGGGGACTCTTTAATGTGATCACTAAGATTATTCCAAAATTTGGGGCCTTCATAAAAGAATGTATATTGAGCTGAAAGAGTTCTTAAACGGGGTAAATGAAATTCTTCTGAATGTCTTGTCGGGTAATTATGAAACGTACGATTTTTTACAAACATGTCATTAAACGCGGAAGGTAAAAGGTTTTTATTAAAATTGTACATAAATTGTCCCAATTGTAGGGAATATAAATCATGAATCTTTAACAACTCATTTTCCAAAAATAAATAATCAGTGTGGTAATGTGGAGATAAATTAAAAATAATGCGTAAGACCTTCTTTTGCAATAAAAATAATTTATCTAAATAACTATGATAAGTGTTGCCCCAAGCCAGCAAGCCATAATTTAAATATGGTAGTCAGATGTTGTCCAGATGTAAATAGGAAAATAATTCGTTATTTAGTTAGCTCAATTTTAGTGGAGAACGCGAGAAGTCTTTAATTAAATATGTATTGGGGATCCGGTCAAATGTCCCTAATCATCAGTTAATGGGGGTCCAAAGGGGGCGCAGCCCCCGGAAGATGTTGGATTTGGGAAGTTTAGCACTCTCAAGATGAGGTTTAAAGAAGACTATTGTATCAACTTTCACATAGTGAATGAGAGGTAAAGCAACCTTTTATTTAAAATTGTTACTCTGCTGCAGAAATATAATCGAATATAAACCATTTGTTTTCTGCATCGATCCATGTATACCGCTCTGTTGACATTGTTAAAAGTTACCATAGTTACATATTAGCATTATTATGTTTGATTGATATATCCGATTCATCACGTAAAATAGGTACAAAGAGCGAAAGTTTATCATATCAATTATGGTAATCTCTCTTTCTTAGTCCTTTTATACCTTGTCGCCTTTCCTTGTCTCTTTTTTACTTTTCAATCGTAAAGAGATATCATATCTTTTATTTACCCATTATACTATATATCCCACTCTCCTACACAGATTATGTTAGATTGTTGCTTTCTTAGCAAATATATTTGTATTTTTGATTTTGCCAATAGAGTAAGAGAGATCTTCGTTATAAACAAACCCCGGTCCATACCATGATGATGTACAATATATTTCATTCGTGTGTATTTGATATTCTCCATTTACTGCAATGCATTTCAGGTAATTCTTTCGGCGATCTCATTGGTAGGAAGTTCACGACGAAGGATATGGACTTGGACACAGCTCCAACTGCGAACTGTGCCGAGCTTTACCACGGTGCGTGGTGGTATAAAGCTTGTCATTCCTCCAACCTGAACGGGGATTACCTGAGTGGAAACACCACTTCCTATGGCACTGGAGTAGTTTGGCGTAGCTGGAAGGGGGAATACTATTCACTGAAAAAGACTGAAATGAAAATACGACCAATTAACTAAACGCAAAAAAACGCACATAACGTTGTGGCAATCGAAGAACGCTGTTGTTGTTGCATGGTGGTATGCACTCAGTTGTTCTAGATGGTTTTATAAGTCATTGAATCTATAATCTACTTTCTACTCGTCTTGTTTCAA
Source organism: Echinarachnius parma (assembly GCA_037951105.1). Taxonomy (NCBI): domain Eukaryota; kingdom Metazoa; phylum Echinodermata; class Echinoidea; order Clypeasteroida; family Echinarachniidae; genus Echinarachnius; species Echinarachnius parma. The sequence continues at coordinate 54,998 of JBAMJV010009124.1, read as the reverse complement.
TGTAATGTACATAATTATATTCATTCCGTTTATAGTTGAGTATTGGTCAAACTTAACTTTATCAACCAAAACCTGCACCATTACGATACAAACTAATAGTTATTACTTCACCATGCTCGAAAAGTGTACACAATTACAAACGACTAAGTAAAATCCATGTTACATTAAAAAAAGAGCCGTTACAACTCAAGAGGGCGCTCTCTAAAAAATAATTGTTTTAGCAATTTTTCATACAAAATTGTGCATTATTTTAATGTTTTGTTAAAATAATGATTCAATAGAGATATCAATATACAAATATACAATATACAAAATACAACTTTGTAAAAACCTATTCAGATTTTTTTCAAAGTAGTCTTTAAGCATTTAAAAAAAAATTATACAAAGTCAAAATAACCCCTGGTTTAAAGGGATAGTTGAGTTTTGGTAGAGAGGGCGCTAGACTACTTTTTTTTGGTGAGGTAATGAAAAACTGAGTGTAAAATTTGAAAGAGCATAATATTTAAATAATAAAATCATCTTGTTTGATCAAAATCGTTTCAGAGACGGCTGAAATATCCATAAATATAACAATTTGTAATAAAGCTGGGGCCCCAGGTTTATTAGAGAATTTTGAACCAGCCGTTAAAAATTCAAAAAAATGCTTCCTCTTTTCAAAAATTTACAAAATAGGTATTTAAATAGTTGTTGGTTATTTCTCTATCTAATCACTATTTCAACAAAACATCACATGCACAATATTTTATTCAAAATGGTTTAAACCGATGAGTGTTTAGAGAGCGCCCTCTTACGTTTTAACGGCTCTTTTTGAATGATAACATGATCTTTACTACGTCATTTGTAATTTTGTGTTCCTTTCTAGTTATAAGTATTAGTTTGTAATGTAATGATGCAGGTTTTGGTTACTAAAATTCAGTTTCACCAAAACTGTACTCTCCTTACCAGAACTCAACTATCCCTTTAAGAATTTGTGAATAAAAATATGTTTATAGATATTTCAACCGTATGTTTTTTCAAATTTGATTATCAGTTTTTCATTTTCTCACACAAATTTGTTTTTTTGTGAAGTGCCCCCTTATACCAGCACTCAACTATCCCTTTAATAACGGATTTGGCAATATAGCCATCATATATATTACTCTTAGCTCAGACGCTTATAATGACCCTATATAACTCTTTATATCCCTTCTATGAATATTCATGAGAATTCTAGAACCGTGATTGTCAATTATTTTCACTATAAATCTGAAATCGGTAAATATTTTTCACTATTTTTGCCGATACCAGGAAAATGACGTTATAGATCATATTGCCCATAGAGATGCGTGTAATAACAGCTTCTCTGCGAACTGAGGTCTTGTTTTAGCTTGCGAAAGATGCTCGACGAGATTTCCCAAAGAGTAATTTAAAACGAAATACGGAATATTTTTTGCCGTGTATATCAATAAGTTCCAAAAAATATTCTAGAGATGCATTTCATGTATAACATGGTGGTTTTCGAAGTAAACAATTTTGAAAATGGTGCACATTTTGCATCGCTGTCCTTCCATGGTCGTGATAGTAATTCATTTCATTTCATGTAATGTAATGTACGAATAGCTATTTTTCCCATTCAATTACACACGTGTGTATGTAAAACGTGTTAACAAAGACCGACCACTGTACAATTATCCTGTACAAAGTGAACGGGCAGAGCGCGATGTACAAAATTAACACGCACTTTGATACGCAGGCTATTCATTATGACGTCACAATAACAATGTTTACATCGCCCGACTAAAAATAATTTCAAAGAATATATGTAGTGAAAACCAATGTTTAATTATGAAGAATATTATGATTTATGGGTAAAAATATGAATTGTATGACCTTATTTGCCTAAATTACCATAAATATGCAAATTAATGAATTAAACAAAATTCGCGGCCGAGATCTTATGGGGGCCATAATGCCCCCCCCCCCCCCCCGGCCGTAGAAAGACCTCAAATAGCCCGGCCTTTTTAGGGTTAAGCGTCTTTGCTATTGCGCTAAGGGGGCCAGTGTCACAAACAGAACATAGTGCAGTGATGGTTCTATATGACCAATGGTTTGTTTTCCTTTATACTTAAGTTTAATTGAAATCATTTATTTGTGCGATGATTATAATCATGCGAAGGATATAGAGCAAACAGAAGGGATATAAAACAAATATATCTATATAACTATATAACCATTTGATAACACGTCGTTTTAGATATACAATGGCCCATGTGGCTTTTACGCCAACTGGTATAGAGGTAAATTTAGATCAGATTAAATATTATTAGACACAATGGCGCTCAGTTCAGTTCTATCCAGTTCAGTTCATTTTCATTTTGTCAACAAAATTTAAAATGTATAATAATTATGTTACGGTACAACACAAAGATTGTTCTCATGTCTAAGTTTTAAAAAGAAAAGTAGATAAACACAATAAAAAAAAAAAATGAATGTTGAAAGCCACTAAAAAGCGATGATTGTAGAGTGTGGATCCTCGTAGCGTGGTCCGACTGATGGGGGGCACATGAATTGTTAGGGGTACGCTCTTTTTTTATTTATTAAACAAATACTTACGTTTGGTATTGTTCTCACATTATTGGGGGAGTGTGCCCCCTCCCCGCTATATAGCTACGCCACTTATTAGACCAATTATTTTTCAACGATCGGACTCGGAACCAAATTGTGAATTTCCGACGCTGAACTATCCATGAGCTGTCCCGTTTAACAGACTGTGATGATTATAAAGACAAAGATAACCCATCCAGAAAGGTTTTTTCTTAGTTACGAGACATTATAGTATTACTTGAATAAGCGAGACGCGCAAAATAACATCAACGAAAGATATGATAACTAATAACTCTGAAATAATAATTGTGTAATATCATGTTTTCAACTATTTTTGTTTATAAAGAAAAAACATGAATTCAGACACACTGCAACTGATGAGTTAATATATTGTATATATACTAGCCACATTACCTTTTAATACTTTTAATATTATACACCTTTATTATTCCTGGTATAATTGGTATTCTTTGTTTAGAATGTAATATTCTACACAAAATATTAAATATTAAATATAACTAACAAAGTTTTAAAAATTCAAATATAATATATTATGATCAATAATATAGGTTTTCCATTAATTTTAACAGATTTGTCATTCAATTTCATTAATTTGTCATTCAAATTCGTCCCGAGGAACCACCAGAGCGGAAATCGTAACTTCAATTTCGTCTTTTGTCGATCAATTTCACACAAAGACCACACAATTTAGTCATTAGTCACACATTTTGCAATTGTAAATCAAATTTGTTGGTCATAATTCCTGAACACATAAACGCGAAAGCAATTTCGTCAATTGGCATTCAATTTCATTAAAACTCCATTCAAATTCGTCCTATGTGTTTGCACTGTAATATTCTGTTTTATTTTGTCTTGATGTAATTGTAAATTGTAACATTACTAATTTTTGGGGTAACATACACATGTATCCGCTCGAAAACAAACTCACACGCACAACACACATGCACACACTCACAAACACACATACATTTGCACACATTCACACCAACACGCACACAAGCACGTTCACAACAAATTGCATTAATACATAGAAATAATATAAAACAATATTAAATATTATGTACACACGCACGCACACACCCATACACACACACACATACCCATCTAACCACCTATACCATCTACAACCATCTACAGCCATGACGCAGACAGGCACATAAGGCTATACCATGCGACGAATTTGAATGACAAAATCACGAAATTGGTTGAACAAAGACGAATTTGGTTTTAACATTCACCACTCGCTCAGCGGCGGAGACGAATTCCAATGCCAATTGACGATTTTGAATGAGAAGTGTTTGAAATTGATTGACAAATGACGAATTAATGAAATAAATGACAAAATAGTTAAAATGAATGGGAAAACCTATAATATTAACAAACATTTATATTGCGTAAATTGCAACGAGCCTCTAAGCGCTTAAATAAGTATTGAGTTATTATTACTCATGGTCATCAGGTACATTTCAAACCCACACAATGATAAAGATAAAGATAATAAAATAAATTTATAAACTACCATGTCGTTTCAATTAATTGTTGTTGTTGTTATTTTGTGGTTTTGGCGTTCATTCATTCAAAATGGATATTTACGCCATAATACTGAATTATTATTATTTATTTTTTCAATCATTTTTTATGGAGTTCCTACTTCATGCTGCCTGTCCATCGCTCAAATCCGACCTAACCGTGCATCATCTGGTCAGTCCGGCATAGTACATCGTGGAGACTTCTCAGCTCGGTGACATACCAGGGTATGTGTGCAAGCCGAGCCTAGACCCCTCAGATGCTCGAAAATGAGGTGTCAGGTGCAATCTGTTGGGCTCCAAATAATGCAATAATGCATGCCAAATTCAAAAACAATATATATATTCATCAATTTCAAACATTCAACACAAATCAAATAAAGCACGTTTTTTTTCTTTGCTATCCATCGAACCTCCTAGTTCTATAAATGAAATTAATCAAATGCCAATTTTGTATCGAATATTTCCAAACATCTTATATATATCTTGTTTTTCATTAATTCCTAATTCTACAAATAGCATTGTCCTTTCAATGATATATTTCGTACAATCAGCAAGAAAGTGTTCAAAAGTTTAAATTTCATTACAAAACTGACAATCGCCAGATAATTTAAGACCAATTTTATATAAATTGCATTGAGTGCATTGAATCCTGTGTAACCATGGTAACAATACTTCATTTTTTCTATTTTTAGAGCACCATATATCAATGTATTTTATATTTATATTCTTTTTCACTTTCTTTAAGACAATATTCGAGGCATTCCACCTTTCCTGCCACATATTTACAACATATAATAACAATATTGCATTTACTTCTGATTCATTCAGTTTATTTTCTATTTCAATAAAAGTGTGTCCAAGGGCTTGTTTCGCTGAGAGGTTAGGGTCTAACCCTAAGACCAAGTACTTTCAACATTTTCGAGACCGAGACCAAGTACCTTCAAAGTTGAAAACCCCTCTCAGTGGGGGGGGGGGGGGGGGGGGGGGGGTGTCTGTAAAACAAATTTCGAAGCCGAGACCAAGTACTTTCAAAATTTTCGAGACCGAGGCCGGAGAACCTAGGTGTTCAACCCCCCCCCCCCCCCAAAAAACAGCCATTATTTGGTCAAAGGTGGGGGGGGGGGGGGGGGGGTTGAACCTCTACCCCCCCCCCCCCCCCGGTACGCCTATGTGCATTGGTATGCTCGGTCATGAATATAATGTGTTTGTATCATGCATGTGAGTAAATGATCCATATATCGGTTTCACGAGACACCGTCTTCTGCAATAAGAGAGCTAGTAACGGGCTAGTAATTATGTTGACATAAATTGACATAGTTCAAAAGCTGATGACAAATAGTTGGAAGGGCATTTCTGTGATCTGATATACCCAATGTGTGATGTGGGAACATTCCATGTCAACTGAATGAAATATGGTCGAATAATGAGCGAAAATGCAAACTTTATTTGCTTAAGCTTGTTGTAGGCAGTTGAAATAAATCCCAGGTTTTTTGTTGAATTAAATCAATCTAAAAAACAAAGGGGACTTTGGAGAAAAAAAACAAAGCAGCTTTCAACTTGTATTAGTAAGAAGATAACAATCCCGCATGAAAGATCAACAAGAGATGCACAGGAGTTAGTCTATTTAGTCATAGTTACTGGATCCCTTCAACATGTTTAAAGGGGACCACCAGGCAAAGAACAACACATTATTATATGTTTTGGTACCGTTTTGTGATATCAAATAGATACCCAACATTTTGCAAAGGGTTGTGTAATTCATAAACAAAGCAATTAATTTCCACCACTTACGGAACCACTGCTATTTCCTGGTTCCATACGGGCCAACCATTTGCGAGTGCGCCAATGCTATTCACGCGCACGTTTGTAAACAATAGATTCCCGGGCGATTCGTTCGCTCTGCACACGTTGCAATTCACCGCACACATAGCAGTCTGCGTAATTCAGACCGCATGAACGCATGCTTTAGAATGGTGATGCGTTTCCAATTATTTTTCTTTCTGGAAACATATTTTTGTGAACTTGTTGATGGAATGGAATACTAAAGATGTTACCTTTCTTTAATAAGAATATTATTTTGGGGTGGTGGTACCCTTTAAGTTTCTTGAATTTGTACTAGAATCAAATACTGGTCCTTACTGATCAATTACTACCCAGAAGCCAGGGTAAAACAAAAAGAAAGAAGAGACTGTTGTCATTTTCGATGATCAATATAATATTTCTTTCTGAAGGCAGGGATGCATTATCATGGATGAGTTAGAGCAGTTTTTTTTTGTCAAGCAGTGCGATACGTACGTCATTACGTCTATCGGTTAGGGGAATTTTCCCATACTAGTACCAGTAATATATATTAGAGACATGAGACAATGCCAATCATTTGTCTGAAGAAGATTAACGATCCATGTGGAAAGAAAGGCGAACATATTGCTTTATCTTGTGTCAATTGAAGTTTCTTTTTAAAAAAAGTCGGAAGGGTTCATGAGTACTATCTCCTGGCTTGGTACGAACAGTCACGTCACGTTCACGTTCGCGTCACGTGAACGGTTCTGTACCTTTTGTGAAACAGGTCACCCAAATCTACGAAGTGTAGGGTAAAGTGACCCAACAATTTGTCGTTTTCCATGCCGGTAAAACTCGAAGTGTCCCGTTAACCAAATCGTGACGTGAGCGTTTAATCAAGATTTTTTAAATTGCAAACGCTTGTTACTAAGACTAGACATACACGCACAAAGAGATTTAAAAATGTCGACGAAAATGCCGATACCCCCTAATCAAATCTTTTCAATCATTATGTTTATAATATGTACGTGCATAATTCAGAGTAATCTGAGACAATAATATGCAGTTCTGTCATTTAGGTAATGTACAACCATACCACTTGCATTATTTGTCTTGTTATTGGAGTATTTCTAAAGACGTGTCGTGCGTGGATTTTAGCAAATGTTGATTTCCAGCTGAATTGCTACACGCAGCGGACAATTCAGTTCGCATACGCCTGAAGTTCCCGTGCTCGACGTCTACGCGTACTGGCGCTGCCCTTAACGGCGTTGTATGTATATGTGCATGCCTGTGAAAGTGAGTGAGTGAGTGAGTGAGTGAGTGACTGGCAGCAGTGATCAATGAGTTTAAAAGTAATAAAACAATGATTTGATTAATAGTGTTTATTTATGGTTATTGAATCGAGTCAATCTATAAGTCAGTCATTTAATCTAATAAACAATCAATTAATCAGTCAATCATTATAATGAAACAATCACACCAACCAATCAATATTAAATAAATCAATTAATGTATTTGACATTCGAACTAGGTAGCTACTTGTAGGCAGTGGCGTACCCAGGATTTTTTCAAGGGGTGGGTGTAGGGGGGGGGGGGGGAATATTTCGTCAGACAAATTGATGTAAGCGGGGGGAGTGTGGGTAGGGGGTGTCCGTAGAAAATGACCGCAGCCGAGGACGAGACCAGGACCGGTCACAAATTTCGAGGCCGAGACCAAGACATTTCTTGAATTATGTAAGGGGGTGGGGATGGGGGTAGGGGGTGTCCATCCCCCAGCCCCCAGGCCTGTGTACGCCTATAATTGTATATTACAGTATAGGTAGGACGGGTTCGTTCACGATTAAATTTACCGAGAATTAGTCTCTTCTCAACGACAATTTACATTAATTTGTTTTACGCAAGCGCCAATTTACGTGAGCTTTCATGAATTGCATATAGTATATCTACAAACTGTTGGGTCACGTAACCCAACACTTCGTAGATTTGGGTGACCTGTTTCACAAAAGGTACATAACCTGAACGTGACACTTCGTAGATTTGGGTGACCTGTTTCACAAAAGGTACAAAACCTTCACGTGACCTGAACGTGAACGTGACGTGACTGTTCGTCCCAAGCCCTATCTCCTTTATGAGTATAGATCAAAGGGAAACCACAAGCAACGCCTACGAATTTTACACTCAATGATTTATAAGAATAATGATCAATCTCTCTGTATTGATGACCTCAATATTTTTGGTTCCCACTGAGGTAATCTTTGATTTTCCCTAGGCCGACTTCCCAATTGTGAATTAAAGCAGTTGTTTTGGTCTAGGTATCCGTGTATTTACTATGATTTGATTTGTAATATAGGTTTTCCCATCCATTTTTAAACAATCGTCATTCAATTTCATTAATTGTTAACTTCAATTTCGTCCAGAAAATCTTTCGCCGGTCATATGTAATGTTCGATTTCGTCATTGCGCACCTAATTTCGTTCTTTCGCAATCAAATTCGTCATTGTACCGATCATTTTAGTCAAAACATATTCAATTTCGTCCGATCACTCCTGCTAATGTACAATGTTATTATCAATTTCGTCATTGTGCATTCAATTACGTTATTTCCCATTTAAATTCGTCCAACAACATGGAAAGCTGTATTTGATATTTTGTTTCATCATCCTTTCATTACTATATATCCTTTGTAAATTTGAACTCAATGTCTATGTTTGTTTTGTGTCCCGGAAAAATTCACACAATTTCAGTCTATTGTCTATATTGAACGGTTTCTGTATTTGGAATAACAACTGATATGTTAATGTGTCTCCCAACACAAATTTATTGTATATGAATCAATCAATCAATCAACCAGACCTTTGGTCAATTATCGAATTTTGAATTCAATATCGAAATGAATTGTTTTGTGATCAGTTGATGGTTTTAGAAACACTTATTATTGAAGTAATTAATTTTGAAATTAATTGTATGAGCTACAATAGGGAAATACATATGGAACAGGGCAACCACATGCACTACGTGACAAATTTGAACGACTAAGTCTTGAAATCGAATGACCAATGACGAATTCGAACTTCACATTGTGCGTTTTATGACCAGTCGGGACGAATTCCATTGCAAAATGACGAATTCGAATGAGCAAATTTTGAATTTGAATGACCATTGATCAATTCGAATGGTAAATGACTAAATCAAATGTAGCAATTGCATTTTCTTGACTTCTCGGGACGAAATTGAAGTTAGCATTGTTTGAATTTGATTGACGATAGTTTGAAAATGGATGGGATAACCTATAGTTATTTTCCAAAAGTTTAACAACATAGTACGGAAACATACTATGGAAACTAAATGATATTGACATTGCTTGTACGCAAAAAAAGAAGAAGTTTGTTTTTACATATGATTTAATAAATAGGTTTCCTGACGTTTAAAAATACTGGAATTTTAGTGAAAAAATGCATTTTCTCTCAACAGAATCACAAACAAAACGACTGTTATTTTAAATTCCTTGCAGTGTATGTTGAAATGAAAGAATGCATTTAATTGGGTTGATTCATGCACAATATTAGATTACAGTGTTAATCTCGCAACTTTTGAAATTTGGCTTTTACAGGATGGACATGGTTTTGAAGAGTATTTTGTTTAAACAGTACAATACATTACTTTAATCGGTAAGCAGGGGAATCTACCGCCTCAAGTACCTCAGTAGAGCCAACTCCAATCGTTTGTTGAAGAAGATTAACAATCTACACAAAAGTTTTTTACGATTTAGGTAATATCTTCTCCTTTGTCGCATTCTTTTATTGAAAAAACCCATCTTGTATATTATTGTAAGAATTACCAAGTAAGGGTGTTAATACATCTTGTTTGAAATTGCTCAATTGGAAACAACAAGCGACGCCTACGGGAAGAGATTACACCCAATTTATAAAAATATTAATAAATCATTGTGAACAATCAACAAACGTTTCTTAGGTAACTTGAATAATTATAAGTTTCCACTCACTAAGCTTCAATAACCCGATATGTTTGTTTTCCGGGTGGAGTTAACATTTTCGAACAAAGCCGAGATGACGAATTAACAGTCTCTTTCGCATACCCAGTGAATATGTATTATGAAAGTCGGTTATTATTATCCACATTATCAGTGTTAACAAAAATAGATTCATTTAAGTCGATCCTGGGCCTGGGTGTTACATATAAATGCATTCGCCCCGCAACTTTTGTGATTATTGACTTGATTGAGTGTCGAGGTGAATTACGTTACATGTAGTTTTTGGGGATCCACCTTTCACTTCAATTTGGAAGAAACATCGATCATTGACGTTTAAAACCCAGGTACTGTATGACAATGTTTTTGGAAATAACTTAAATTTCTCTTATGCTGTCTTCTTATCGTGCTAATCGCAGTTTCAAGATAAATGATAATTGCATATTTTATCCAATACTACTTTACACGATCTTTTCGTCACAGTTATCTTTCCTTTTCGGTTTTGCTTCAGAATAGTAAATGTGATAAAAAATTATGATAAATGGTGATTAAAGAGAGGTTAAAATTAATGTTGATGGAGCCTTTCTTAGAAGAAGTATAAAGTAAGACACATTTTGCACGAGCTGAAGAATTCGATGTGATGAGTTGACTGATTATTTCTTCACAATAGTTAAATACATGAGACATATGATCAGGCTACCAAATATGGCCCGTGTCTTAATATGGCCCCCCCTGTTTATCAGCTGATTAAGCGCAATAACAAAGCTAATTTTGCACAGTGTGTTTCATTCAGGGGGGTGTCACTGCTGCCAGAGTGCCGCGATTTTTGGTCACCGGAAGGGACTGCTACTGGTTGCATTATGGGCTACTTGGGAACTACAGTTAACCAATCACAGAGTAGTTCAAACGCGTCGTCACGGGATCGAGGTCAATAAAACAAGTTCATATGCATACGTCACAATGGCTCCCATTGTTCTAAGCTTGATGAAATCTAGGACAGTGCGCAGGAAAATAGGCGCGATAGTCTACGCACTGCATAGCATGATGAAATGAAATGAAATGAAATGAAATTTATTAATATCCTTTTACCCTTAACAAGGGTATTGAGGATAACAATACAAGAAATGTCTCATTGAATAATGTCACATAGTTATATATGGACAAGTATTATAACTTCGCGCGTATTGAAACTTCGCGCATCATATAAGCGGTACGCAAACATTAGAACACGGACACGGCGACGGAAATTTCTGACGCCAAATGAAAGAGCACACATTACTTACTAATCAACCAAAAAATTAGCAAACAAAGATCGATATTTCTTGAGAAAAAACTTACTTTTTGTGTGTTTTTTCGTGTATAAATTATGGACGATGGAAAATCATCAAATTAAATCGAAATCCTTCCCGTAGAACAGACTTGTCGTTATCGAAATGCTGCGTAAAATGCTCCTTTATTCGACCATCATTTCAAATTTACTTTCGGATCGCGCAATCTCCGTAGAAAGCTTGACAACGCGCGCGTGCCAAGATGCTAATACGCGCAAAAGTTTGCATCTTCACACACCCATTGACATGCGTGTTAAAGTTTGCTACACAGGATTGCGTGTTAAGTCAATGGCAGTGTATCAAAGTGTATGGAGCGCGAAGTTTCAAGACTACCGTACTCGGTGAAGAATCTCTTGTTGATATGACATGGTTACGGAATCGGGCCAATAACACATGAATTGTGAGTTTAAATCGAAAATGTTTTACATACATCGAATCCTCAGAATAGAGGGAGCATTTTAATGCTTGTTTCATTGAGATTACAGTAATTTTGTTGCTCCTACGACACTTTGAAAAAGTTCGAAATTTTCGTGCGCGAAGTTTCAATACACCTTCATACAATATGTACAAAGTATAATCATATAATATTTACAAAGTATAATGAAAACATCTAATATTTACAAAGTAATGTTCTCTAATTGTAAGTTTGTTATAGATTTATATGCAGGTGATGTAGTAATCAATAAATTAATTAAAGGCACTAAATGAATTAGTTACAAATTATTTCAGTTTCAGATTTATCACTGTGAAAATCTAAAAAAAAATTATTTTACACTTAATGTTTGATTTTCAATATTGAAATACAAGCAGTGATAATTCTTTGTCGTATGTACAATAATATACAAAAATATACACAATATTTATTTAAATCTGTCCATAATGATGCTGCAGAATTTGGATAGCTTCAACAATGTCGACGGCAAAGGGGAATTAAACAATTTATACATTTTGATAGTGTCCGGCCGTTTTTTAAAGTAGTTATCGAGGAATTTCTTCCTTGCTAGTTCAAATTCCGTACATTCAAATAGGTAATGGAATTCATCCCCAAGTTTAGAATGATTGCACAAAGTACAAAATCGTTGTGATCTATCCACGTTTGAATATCTACCGGAAACAATTGGCAGACGATGATTTCCACATCTAAATTTACAAATTATTACTCTATGCTTAAATGGTAATTTCATGAGGCATTTTTCGAAAGTACATGTTTGTTTAAAAATGCGATAATTCAAACAATGTGAATTACGGTTTACTTCATAATGCCAATTTTGAGAGTAGACGTCATTTAACCGTTGTTTTATTGTCAATTCAAGCCACTTTGGGTCTTTGCTCTCTATGCTATCCCATAAATACGACAATCCCAGTTTATCTATTGAATTCTTTATCTTGGCTAACCAAGGGGAACGGTATATATCAAGATCAAACATCATTTTCATTATGTCATAAACAATGTGTGATAACTTTGAAGTTTTACTTATAACAATCCTTATCCAAAATAATAACATTCTCATTTCAATATCTTTCAAAATACTATGCTTTCCTAATTCGCCAAATGCCATACAATTTGCACTACTTTTATTGATTTTTAGTAATTGTTTATAAAAGTTAATTTGAAAGTGTTCAATTTCTTTTAAATTTTCCTCACAACCCCATACTTCGCTTCCATATAAAAGAATAGGATTGACAAGTTTTTCAAAAAGATCCAATTCAATATCTATTGGTAAACTAAGCGATTTTGATTTTGCTCTTAAACTAAACATCGCCTTCCGGGCTTGAATAATTTGTTTATTTTGAGCCTTCTTAAAATGATTATTGTAATTGAATGTTGTTCCAAGGTATACATAATCATCTACTATTTCTAAAATGTAATTTCCAAAACGAAAAACAGGTAATTTCCTGATTTTTCCACGGGAAAATATTACCACTTTAGTTTTGTTAATATTGATTGGTCAAGTATTTCTAGGTCACTACGCGATGACGTAGAGAAGTAAGTCCACGGGAGCTTCAAAAATCGAGTCACTCCGCCATATTGCCCATGTACAAAGTCTATGGGACACGTGACTTGCGCGCGTTACGTGAGCCTTCTAGTTATAAACGGGTTGGTTTGTTTATTCATACCTTCTATGAGTTATTTATTATATACTACCAAAGACGCTTAATGGAAAATTGTGTGTCAAAGAACAACAAAGTGCTTTTAAGAGTGAGGCAGAGGAGAAAATAATGACAAATATTCTCCTCAATAAACAAGGATGATTGAACAGAGTCATGTCAAAAATGCAATATAGAATGTGTTTGTTATATATCGGACATCGTCTGCTAATGACTTACTCAATGTGTGACATCATAGTATTTCAGCTGGTTTCGGCGGGACTTTTGATGCCACAACACTGGCTTACGAATTAACACTAATTCATTGATGATAACTCCTCAATAACAATGTTTTGAAACACTTATTTGTAATATTCGTATTATGGATTATGTATGAAATCTGGAAATATGAGCTGAATCTAAACAAAAAATAATGAAATTCTACTTTAAGCTTGTATCTCCATAGTACAAAAAATAAATTAGTGCCTTTCTCTTTCTGAACCAGCAATTAATTTAAATTTTCCTTACAGCCCCAAGTCCGGGACGGGACAGATTTTCTACAAACCTGACAAGGATGATGACTACGATGACGAAGATCCCGCCGACGACTTGGACATTTAGCGAAAATATAAAAAACAATTGTGGCGAGGAATCTTTCATCAGTTTATATTTAAGAATCTATTGTAAGATGGTTAAGATGACCAATGGATTCAAGCAATGAAGTTTGCTTTATTTTGGACAATGAGCAAGAAAGGTTTTTTTCAATATGAAGAATGATGAACTGTAATGTATCTTCAAGCATTATGTTGATAAGTGGATCTTGGCTGGAATACTCCAGAGGGTGTGGAGAGTGTGCAATTATAAAAGTGCTGGCTTTATTGTGGTTGGTTAGAATATACCGCTTCGGTAATGTATGCAAATAATATGCGTATGACGTCAGACTCCCCGTTGGCAAGCTTAACAATACTAACTAGGTCCGGCAAGATCCGGCAAACTTATGCCCCTGTGACACTTCTCCGACTTCATGAATCGGCATGGTTTCCGACTTGACCGAAACCATGCGGGACGGTTGCGTGGCCCGCATCGTCACGTCATGTTTCCGCCCTGTTTCCGACACATTTCGGCACTCTTCACGCATTGTCCCGTCATGTTTACACCACCTTTCCGCATTCGTCGTTTTGGTCATTGTTTTTTTTTTCAACTGGTCACCGTTGATCGGTCACAATGTACCAATCATTCATATAAATGACCAGGTATATACATTGGCACATCATTTCATATGATCTCCAGATGAATTGTGACCACCGTCCATTAATACCTATTGTTCAGCGAGGAATTAATGAAAAGATTACCCCATTCCAGTGAACAGTATAATATATATCAATTACAAATCGACGCCCATTTTATAGCGTACCCAGGATTTGAAGGGGGGGGGGGGGGGGGGGTTGTTATTTCGTCGGTAAACATTTCCGAGGCTGAGGCCAAGACCGAGAAGAAGAAGTTATTTGGTTTTTGTTTGCTTGTTTTGGTTGTTTGTTTGTTTGTGTTTTTGTTTTGTTTTGTTTTGTGTTTTTTTTTTTTTGGGGGGGGGGGGGGAATCGCCGGGGGTTTATAGTCACATAACCGTTAAAGGGATCTAGTAACTTTGTTGACATGGGCAAAAAGTGATGATTGGTTGATATAATGTATATTGTTGTTATTTATTATGTCCACAGGGTATTGTGTGAAAATTTCAAGTCAAATGGATGCCAAATGGCCGAGTAATGAGCAAAAATGCAAAGTGATATTCACTAACTCACAGCATCACTTTGTTCACGGTTTCGAAAATCCGACGGATATTTCATTATCTGAAAACTTCAATCGTTCATAATTTTGTAACGAAAGGGAAATTAGAAAAACCGAAACCTGTCTCATGCTTTTTTTTTGTTAATACGAACAAAACAAGGTATGAGAGAACTGCTAGTTTTCCAATTGGATTTTGAGGATTTGGACAATGTTATATAAGTCCCTTTAACCGTATGTCCATGGAAGAAAAACACAAACACGTCCAAATTACAGTGCTGTTTTTTATTCAAGATATATAATGTTTGAATAAATTAGTAAGGAAAGAGATCATCACAAATATATCAAAGCGAAATTCACCGTGTTTTTTAAGCAATGCATAGGATTTATAAATACATGTTATTAAATAAAAGTTGGGTCTAAACAATTATTCTTATTTTAATCGCATATATTTATGAATATTTCCGCTGTTTCTGATCCGGTTTTGATCAAATTGTTCATTCTGTATTTTAAAAATGCGCCTTTTTTCAAATATAACACATGAGATGTGATTACCTTTAAGAAAACAAGGATTTAGAGCGCCCTAAAATCAGAACTGTACTATCTATGTAATATTTGTTTCATTTAAACTTGGCCAAAAATAATCATGTCTTCGTTTCTTGATCAAGTATACTGCGAGTGCGTAAACTATTCGGAAACCATGCCAAAACCATTCCGAAACAGTGCGGAATCTTGTCGGAATCTTGTCGGAAACTGTGCGGAACCTTGTCGTGAACCAGGCGGGCCACAATGCCGATGATCGGCATTGTCACGACTAGTTTCGGCATAGTTTCGGTATTGTTTCGGCACTGTTTCCGACAAGTTTAGTCGTGAACTAGTCGGAAGCAAATTTTGAACATTTTGAAAATTTCGTTCCGCCTTTCCGCATCCTCCCGACTGGTTTCGGTCAAGTGTCACGCATCCTTCCCGCATGGTTTCGGTCAAGTCGGAAACCATGCCGATTCATGAAGTCGGAGAAGTGTCACAGGGGCATAATGCCCCTGTGACACTTCTCCGACTTCATGAATCGGCATGGTTTCCGACTTGACCGAAACCATGCGGGACGGTTGCGTGGCCCGTATCGTCACGTCATGTTTCCGCCCTGTTTCCGACACATTTCGACACTCTTCACGCATTGTCCCGTCATGTTTACGCCACCTTTCCGCATTCGTCGTTTTGGTCATTGTTCTACGATACTTCTTTCAACTGGTCACCGTTGATCGGTCACAGTGTATCAATCATTCACATAAATGACCATGCAGGTATATAAATGGGCACATCATTTCATATGATCTCCAGATGAATTATGACCACCTTTTATTTGATGTCGTGTCCATTAATACCTATTGTTCAGCGGGGGATTAATGAATAGATTACCCCCATTCCCGTGAGCAGTATATCAATTACAAATCGACGCCCATTTTATAGCGTACCCAGGATTTGAAGGGGGGGGGGGGGGTTGTTATTTCGTCGGTAAACATTTCCGAGGCCGAGGCCGAGACCGAGAAAAAGAATACCTCGGGTTATTTTTTTTTTGTTGTTGCTTGTTTTGGTTGTTCGTTTGTTTGTTTGTTTGTTTGTGTGTTTTTTGTTTTTGTTGGGGGGGGGGGGGGGGGGGGGGGGAGTAATCGCCCGGGGATAATAGTCACAAAACCGTTAAAGGGATCTAGTAACTTTTTTGACCATGTGCAAAAAGTGATGATTGGTTGATATAATGTATATTGTTGTTATCTATTATGTTCACAGGGTATTGTGTGAAAATTTCAAGTCAAATGGATGCCAAATGGCCGAGTAATGAGCAAAAATGCAAAGTGATATTCACTAACTCACAGCACTCAGTAACCCAAATCCACCGTGTTTTTTCAGCAATGCATAGGATTTATAAATACATGTCATTAAATAAAAGTTTGGCCTAAACAATAATTCTTATTAATCGCATATATTTATGAATATTTCCGCTGTTTCTGATCCGGTTTTGATCAAATTGTTTATTCTGTCTTTTAAATATGTGCCTTTTTTCAAATATAACACATGCGTTGTGATTACCTTTAAGAAAACAAGGATTTAGAGCGCCCTAAAATCAGAACTGTACTATCTATGTAATATTTGTTTCATTTAAACTTGGCCAAAAATAATCATGTCTTCGTTTCTTGATCAAGTACTGCGAGTGCGTAAACTATTCGGGAACCATGCCGAAACCATTCCGAAACTGTGCGGAATCATGTCGGAATCTTGTTGGAAACTGTGCGGAACCTTGTCGTGAACCAGGCGGGCCACAATGCCGATGATCCGCCTTGTCAAGGCTAGTTTCGGCATAGTTTCGGTATTGTTTCGGCACTGTTCCCGACAAATTTAGTCGTGAACTAGTCGGAAGCAAATCTTGAACATTTTCAAGATTTCGTTCCGCCTTTCCGCATCCTCCCGACTGGTTTCGGTCAAGTGTCCCGCTTCCTTCCCGCATGGTTTCGGTCAAGTCGGAAACCATGCCGAATCATGAAGTCGGAGAAGTGTCACAGGGGCATTAGCTTGCCGGACCAAGCTACTATTGTTAAGCTTGCCAACGGGGAGTATTACGTCATACGCATATTATTTGCATACATTACAGAAGCGGTCTATTCGAGTTCTATTTTAGCTACCACTAGGGCACCAATTATTTTGCTGGCCCGACATTGTTCAGATCCGTTACCCATGACGACTCGGGGGCGACTCTATATGGGTTGGGAGTTGATAATACTAGTGCTGAGTTATTCTGTTTATTTCACTAAACGTTTAAAAATCGTCCTTAAACTTTTGTTTTCGTTTTGATTATATACCTATTTTGTAACTTTTTGAAAAGAGGAAGCATTTTTTTGAATTTTTAACGGCTGGTTCAAAATTCTCTAATAAACCTGGGGCCCCAGGTTTATTACAAATAGTTATATTTATGGATATTTCAGCCGTCTTTGAACCGATTTTGATCAAACAAAGATGATTTTATTATTTAAATTGTATGCTCTTTACAATTTTACACACTCAGTTTTTTCATTACCTCACAAAAAAATAAGGAGTCTAGCGCCCTCTCTACCAAAAGTCAACTATCCCTTTAATACAAATATGACTACAAAATGTAAACAAAATTATTTTTTTTCTTCAAATTTTAGGTCTTAACATCGCATTACATACAATGTGCGGCACAATTTCATACTGATAATTTAGTAATGTACAGCATTATACATTTTTTTCGAATGAGTTATTTTAAATTTTCATTACATAACATTATCACGCTTCTTTATAGAAAATCTGCCAGTTTTAATACAATCTTATTGGAATATATATATAATAATAATTACAGAATAACTACCACAGTGCCACTAGTCATGACAACATAGATTGATTAAAAGATTCATAGACTCACAAGAGTAAAGACACGCATAAGGTTCATTGTTGTTTCGTTCATGAGATTCTGAGAGATTATCTTAATTATGCCTATAATTATACAGAAACTTACTATTCACCAGTAATATTAGCCAACTAATCAAATTGAAATACATGTATATTAAATGTATTTTATATCGTAATTGATTTGATTGAAATTTTTAGCCGCACATTTTTTTTTAAATTAAAGAGCAATAATCAAGGCGATTATTTGTAGAATTAGTTTAGAGCTTAGTTTGAATATTCAAATCGTTATTTATTTTTCGAGTCCAAGTACCTCCGCTTGGATATTTTGGTATTTCTTTATCTGTAAGACTTTCTAGAAGAATCTCGGGATATTGAACAGATCCAGTTCAGGCAGAGGCCGGGGCGGGCGCGATGATTTAACCTGTAAATTAATCATAATACAGTAATTAAACTTTTACAGTGGCGTAGATATGGGGAAAGGGCACAGGCGCAATAATTTACAGAAAACAATAACAAAATCATATTCAGAAAATCGCTGAACAGTTTTACAATAAATACATACATAAGAGTGTGCCGTCATTTAAGTCCGACGCTAACGTAAACTGTTATAAATACTTGATTTTACTACTATGGTGTATCAAACAAGATAAAACGACAACAAACGACAAACTAAGTAAAGGGGATTTTATTAGATAAACACAATCGATGTGCCATTATTCAGGAAATATCATAACTACGATAATTAAAAGTGCTCAAATACAAATCAAATCATAAGTGAACACAAAGGACACTAGAGCGCGAAATTCTGCTACCTTTAATTATAAAGAAAGTCAATTTCAAAGCAGCCTTTTATAGTCAACTGCATTACAGATGATTTGCTACTATATTCTTAATCTTTTTCGGGGATAAAAGCGATATTTTGTTATCGTTAGTCTCAGTAAATTTTGATGTAGGGTTTCCGAAAAAGTTAAAGGGATAGTTGAGTTCTGGTAAAGAGAGTACAGTTTTGATCATACTGAATTTTGGTAACCAAAACCTGCACCATTACAATCATTACAAACTAATAGTTATAACTCTACCATGCTTGAAACGAATTCAAAATTACAAAAGTAAAAAGCTTTTTATCATTCAAACAGAGCCGTTCAACCTCAAAATGGCGCTCTCTAAAAATTTATTGGTTTAAACCATTTTAAATAAAATATTGTGCGTTTGAAGGTTTGTACAACTATTCAAAAACATCTTTTAATTTTTTTTGAAAAGAGGAAGCTTTTTTTATTTTTTATTTGTAACTGTTTGTTCAAAGTTATGTAGTATTTTGTGGCGCCCCACATCAATTACAAATGGTTACGTTTATGGAAGTTTATTCTGTGACTAAAATATTATGCTCTTTCAAATTTTACACGCAGTTTTTCATTATCTCACAAAAAATTATTATGTGTAGTGCCCTCTCTACCAAAACTCAACTATTCATTTAATTATTTCATCCCTATATAAATCCTGCTCCAAGCTAGGACTGCTTTTTAGCAAGACTGGGCATTACAAGAATGCATACATCAAACAATATTATAGCTCACCTGCTGAGTACAGAAGGAGGGTAAAGTAAACCACTTGTCCGGTTCGGGAATCCCGAGAGTCATATTCATCCATCCCGATGTAGTCATCAGCGGGACTGTGTCGGGCAGAATCGCGGGAATGAACAATATAGAACAATACATTCGTAAATATTATTTTTGACTTGTTTCGGGGTTGGGCAGTCCATCGTTACCCATGAAGATTGTACATTGAATTGAATCTAGGTGTCGTAGAAAGATAACACTTCAAAATCGTCCTCACCATCGACATCATCACCATCAACATCTCATCATCCTCATCCTCATCAACATCAACATCATCATCATCATCACCGTTATAATCATTATCATAATCATCATCATCACCGTCTACCTCTTTATTTTCTTCATCATCATCATCACCGTCTACCTCTTCATTTTCTTCATCATCATCATCATTATCATCATCATTATCATCATCATCATCATCATCATCATCATCATCATCATCATCATCATCATCATCACTCATTTTCATCGTTATCGTACTGTGTACCTTCAGTGGGGCCGTCGAAACGGGAACCAATGAAAGAAGAGCTGAACGGGTAGCACTCGTCAGACAAAATGTCAGGGGCGACGTTCAGCGATACCTGAATAGAATCAAAGGAAATTTGAAAAAGCGAGTTGAGTCGTATTGACTCCATTTGAATTTTACTTAATTAAATTGAGTTGATCATGATTAGAAATGTAATTGAATTGGAAAGGTAAGCAACTTACATTCAGTTTTCCTCAACCTTGGAGAAAAATACGTAAGCGCCCTCTAAAATAGAACTGTGTTATCGCTTTAACTATATGGTGATTATACACATCTAATAGGGAACTGTTTATATTCTTATCAAACTAATCAGAATACCACATAAATTGTTATTATTTTCTTTATAATAATTCCACATACCTTCCCTTCGATGGGGTCGTGTGGCCGCTGAAAGTCGAACGTCCACGTGTCCACCGAAACACCGTTAAATATATCGGGCCCACCCAGTACACTACTCATCACGTACTTGGCATAGTCTGTGGTTAAAACAAATTATATTTTATTTCCTATTATAGTTCCAATGATTCCGTTTCCTATTCACATTTGGAAGGAACTAGCAGGAAACGAAGTGATGCGGACCAATTAAGTTCGGAATGGACTATAGTATACTTTTAATTCGGCTCCTTTTGGTATGAAACGTCATGAAAGTTCAACATTTGCCAGATACTGACTGTTCCGCTACATTTTGGTCGGATCGGAAAGAAACGGAAGGAGAAATGGTGCAGTGGGAATAGGCCATACATACAAGTGATCCATTAATTTAACTAAGATTTTTTCAAAGAGTGATAATTTTATCATATACCAATATTATCGTATACAATTCTTCAGAATTATGTTTTTTATCACCTACTCCCCAGCAATTAGTATTACAACCAAAATCCGGAACGCTTTTCATGCAATCATGAATATCTCCATAATTAAGGAGACATTCAGTGAATCACAACCCATTCCATTATTCTTTTACTAGAAGCCAAACAACAAGAAACAAGATAAATGTCTAAGTTAGCTGTTTATATGTGCCTTTTCTACCATTCTAGGACCATGAACTTTCATAATAACGGTTGTTCTTTAATGATAAGTTTTAGTTACTAAAATTATGTTTTTACCATAACTGTACCATCTCTTTCAATACATTAGGAAAGGAGTGGTCGGAGTGGTCTTAAAGGGATAGTTGAGTTTGGGTATAGATGGCGCTACACAAAATCATTTTGTGCGAGATAATGAAAAACAGAGTGTCAAATGTGAAAGAGCATACAACTTTAATGACAGAATAAACTGAAATGGCTGAAAATATCCATACACAAAACCATTTGCAATAATTGAGGGGCCCCACAATAATTAGATTATTTTGAACCACCCGTTAAAGAAATTTTTAAAATGCTTCCTCTTTTCCAAAATTTACAAAATAGGTTTGTAAATAGTTGTTGATTATCTCTTTATCTAATCACTATTTCAAAAAACATCACATGCACAATATTTAATTTTAAATGGTTGAAACCAATGAGTTTTTTGAAGAGCGCCCTCTTGAGTTTTAACTGCTTTTTTCATTAAATGATAACAGGCTTTTTACTTTACAGTCATTTGTAATTTTTCATTTATTTCGAGCATGGTGGGGTTATAACTATTAGTTATGTCAGTTTAACTAAAACGGTACTCTCTTTACCAAAACTCAAATACCCTTTAAAGTGGCAGGGACAAGGCCGATAGAGGACGCTAGTCATATTACGCGCGCGCTATACGCACGAGACGCGCCGTCTTTACAAACTACTGGTATCTACTTTTAGCAGCACGTTCGTTCTAGCCTAGTTTGCGAAGGCCCGAAGCTTATCTCCGCTATATAGTTTGTATAGACGGCGCGTCCCGTGCGTAGCGCGCGCGTAATATGACTAGCGTCCTTGTCACTGAATGGTCCGAGAATTTCACAGGGGGCGCAAATGCCCATTATACTATTTTGTAAACAATTCCAAGTTTTTTTTTTCTTTTCTGAACGGGAAAAAGATGTCAAGAAGGATAGCTTACCAGGAATGCATACATTTGGTTCTGGTGTCTTGGTCGCTTGCTTCAAACAGATTTTGTACTCATCAAGAATTACCCACTGTGACCCCTGAAACCGAATCAAAACAACATTAACAATATTTAAAACCCTTTCTTTCATTAGTATGATTATTTTTAGTAATATAGTACTTGCAGCAGCAGTAGCAGCAACAACAGCAGCTGCTGATTTATTATCATTTATTGTTATTATTATTATAGTTATTATTATTATCATTATTATTATTATTGCTATATGTATTGTTATTATTATGTATGTATTATTATTATTATAATCATCTAGTAGTAGTAGTGAATATAATAAACCATATATATGATCATAGTTATAATAATGATAATATTAAGTAAATATTCTGCCTGCTGATGTGTGGGCTCGTAAAACAAAGTAATGAAATGATTAAGATTCAAAACTTGTTTTCCATTTCGCACCTGCGCGTATTTCTGGATGATCCGACTGGTTGTGGTGGTGCCATTTGGGTAGGTGATCACCATGTAGTATCCGAACTGTCTCTTCGTGAAGTCAAACGCGCCATATTGGTAGGTGTAGAATCCTTGGGCGCCTCCTGCGGGCACTTCTCCGACTGTGCTACCTGCATGACAGTTAATGAACAAAATGAGTTTAAAGGGTACCACCACCCAAAACTAATATTTGTATAATAGAAAGGTAACATCTTTAGTATTCCATTCCATCAACAAGTTCACAAAAATATGTTTGCAGAAAAAACATATATAATTGGAAACCGCATCACCATTCTAAAGCATGCGTTTATGCGGTCTGAATTGTGTAGACTACCGCGGGTGCAGCAAGCGAATCGCTCGGAATTATATTGCCTACAAACGTACGCGTGAGTAGAATTGGCGCACTCGCAAACCAGGAACCAGGAAATAGTAGTGGTTCCGTAAGTGGTGGAAATTAATTGCTTTGTTTATGAATTACTCAACCCTTTGCAAAATGTGAGGTATCTATTTGATATCACAAAACAGTACCAAATCATGTAGGAATGTGTTGTTATTTGCCTGGTGGTCCCCTTTAATCAATAATATACATGTAAAACTTGTAAAATCTTAGGTATGGAAACACTTCGAGCTTGCCAGACCTCTGTGTGTTTCTATTTCGATGTTATGACAGTGTATTTTATGCACGAAATTGATTGTTGTGAGACATGCAGGAATATAATAACAACTAATATAAACAAATGCATCGCTCAAATGGATGGAATACTCCTAGGGAGTGGGAAATGTGCACGTTGTGTGTAGGAAAGATTGCAGTCATTGTATCCGTCGATGGGGGTAATGACAATGTAGGCTACATGTAGTGTAAAGCGCCATGAACCTCACGGGAATAGCGCTATATAAATAACCGTTATCAGTATTTATTATTTTTATATGTGGCATAACTTTGAAAATTTAATTTAATCAAATATATATAATTGATAAAATGGGTAATATTGTTTTATAGACGAGAACACATCATACAATACCACAGTGACGTAGCTATGAGGGGGCACTGGGGGGGGGGGGGGGGGGCGACTCTCAATTCTATGAAAATTGCTAAGGTTATTCCTTTGTTTAAAAAAGGAGATAAATTAGATGTAAATAATTATCGACCGATTTCTTTATTGTCCTCTTTTTCGAAAATTTTAGAAAAAATAATTTATTCCCGGACAGTATCCTTTTTGAAGAATAATAATATTTTTTCTAATCTCCAATTTGGTTTTAGGGAAAAACATAATACTGTACACGCATTATTGTCTTTTATTGAGAAGGTAGCTCATGCAATCGACAAATCTTCTCATACGATAGGCATTTTCCTGGACTTCTCCAAGGCCTTTGACACAATTAATCACGACATTTTACTTTATAAACTTTCACATTATGGTGTACGTGGGATGGCCTTGGAGTGGTTCAGGAGCTATCTTTCGGATAGAAAGCAGTATGTATCTTTAAATGATAACTCTTCTGCTCCCCATAATATAAATTGTGGTGTTCCACAAGGTAGTATACTAGGCCCACTTTTATTTATTTTATATATTAATGACTTTTGTCGATCATCCGAAATTTTGTCTTTCGTACTTTTCGCTGATGATACGAATTTGTTTTTTTCTCATAATGATTCTTATAGACTAGTTGAAATTATTAATATTGAAATGAGTCATATTTTATCGTGGATCAGAGCGAACAAATTATCATTGAATCTCCAGAAAACGAAATATATGTTGTTTAGTAAATCTATAGATTCGTTACCTGCTAACATAGTTTTTGAAAACACCCCTTTGGAGTGTGTTTCATTCATTAAATTTTTGGGTGTAACGGTTGACAATAACCTTACTTGGAAATTTCATATTGATAATATTTGTAAAACAATTTCTCGTAATATTGGTATAATTAATAAAGTGAAGACATGTCTTCCTTTTAATTCATTAATTATGCTTTATAGTTCTTTGATACTCCCATACTTGAATTATGGTATCTTAGTTTGGGGTAACACTCATGAAACTTTATTGGATAAAGTGTTGTTATTACAAAAGAAGATTATTCGTATTATTTGTAATTCCCCCTTTCTCTCCCATACAGACCCCTTATTTTTTGAAAATAAGATACTGAAGGTAAAAGATCTTTATTTATTTCAACTTGGTCAATTTATGTATAATTATAATAAAAATATGTTGCCATCTGTTTTTCAAGAAATGTTTTTTAAAAATAGCTCAGTTCATAATTATCCAACAAGACATTCTGAAGAATTTCATTTACCTCTCTTGCGGACCCTCCTTGCTCAAAATACATTTATATATGAAGGCCCCAAATTATGGAATTCTTTAAGTACTGAAATAAAAAATGCTCCATCGATTAATATTTTTAAGAAAAAATTTAAATTGTTTTTATTACAATCTTATGTACATCATTGAACTATATCGCCCATTTACTCTTTCCCCGTCCGTACGTCATCCTGAACAAGGTCTTTCTCTACTCGCAGACTCAAAATGTAATCTGATATGATATATTGTGCCTTCTCATGCATAGCTCCTTTCTAAGCGCGCAACTCTTTTTCCTCATTTTCACTTGAACCCCACATGTAGCTCATCCTTTTGTACTACTGATTATATTTGTACCCCCGATCCCTCACTTCCGTTTGGCAGTGTCTAATTGTTGTATTGTATCCGTCTTCTCCTATTGTTGTCAAATTCTCTCTTGTCCCATGTAGGTCTCTGTTGGCACCCCTTTTTTCCTCTATACTTTTTTGTAGTCTAGAATGTGTTAATTTAAATATACAATAATATTCCTAACTATTATTTGAGGGGTCCACAATTGTACAAGCACTGCTTTTTAGTGGACCCCTCTTGTTTCCAATATGTATATCTCTATTTTGTATAAATTGTAATAATTCATTTGTAATGTTTTGTTGGAAGCAAGAATAAAATTGAAATTGAAATTGAAATTGAAAATTGAAATAATTTGACACAAACAATAAAGAACATGAGCGGATAATCTAAGCGTACGGATGTACGGATTAAGAATTACATGTAAAATAAGCTGTACGTGCCCCCGATCGGTCCGACTACGCTATAATACTATACTATAGAGTACCGAAGTCTGACGTCAGAGCTATTCATTGCCATGGGTGATGGTTCTAAACAATGTCAGGCAAGTAATGAATATTGGTGATCTAGCGGTTGCTAAGAAGGCAATCGTCCGGCTCCGACCCACTACGTAATGCCAGCTAGTATGAAAGGAAAAGTTGTTTAGAACCATTACTATGCCTTAACAAAAGCATGTGACGTCACTACTTCAGTACTCTATACTTTATCAACATTGCTGATCTCTACCAACTATTGTACAGAGAGGGGTACTTGGTCTGGTGAAAATTAACTTGGTGCACCTATATGGTTGCCCGCGGCTAGTTTTTTCCCTGTGGAGTTGAGAATGTGTACAAGATAATTGTGTGCGTCTGAACCATCGGATATTGTATAATTACAAATCAATCTATTCGTTTCGATCACCACGAAACCCCCACAAAAAAATACTTTGGCAGCGGTGGGATTCGAACCCACGCCATTGAAATGACTGGTGCCTTAAACCAGCGCCTTAGACCGCTCGGCCACGCTACCGTTATTGCCCACATTACCAGTCTAGTGGTGGGATTTCTTTCTTCTACCATTGAAATGTGTTAAAGAGATAGTTGAGTTTTGGTAGAGAGGGCGCTACACATGATAATTTTTTTGTGAGATAATGAAAAACTGAATGTAAAATTTGAAATGACAGAATAAACTTTATTTGATCAATTTTTAATGACAGAATAAACTTTATTTGATCAAAATCGGTTCAGAAACGGCTGAAATATCCATAAACGTAACCATTCGTAATAAATTTGGGGCTCCACAATTATTAGATAACTTTGAACCAACTGTTAAAAATATTGTTAAAATGCTTCCTCTTTTCAAAAATTTTCAAATTAAGTTTTGTAATAGTTGTTGATAATCTCTCTATCTAATCACTATTTTTACGAGCCTTCACATGCACAATATTTTAGTTAAAATGGTTTAAACCCATGAGTTTTTAGAGGGCGCCATCTTGAGTTTGAACGGCTCTGTTTGAATGATAACAGGCTTTTTACTTAGTCGTTTGTAATTTTGAATTCCTTTCAAGCATGGTAGAGTAACTAACTAAATGTAATGGTGCAGGTTTTGGTTACTAAAATTCAATTTATTTACAAATCTTCGGAAAATGTATGCATGTTCCAATACCAAAATTTATAGTTTTGTACGGGTTTATTGAGAAACAGATCTTGTTTTAAATGTGTTTTACTGTACTTCGTCAATATTTGTTCTCCCTACATGTATAACAACAGTGCCTGGGCTTTATAGGGTTGACCACTGGATCTGCTCTCATTAGCTACGACATTTGAACAAACATACATACATACATACATACATACATACATACATACATACATACACACACACACATACACACATACATACACACATACATACACACATACATACATACATACATACTGTACATACATACAGTACATACTGCTTATTTGAACCATACCTATACAATTGTTTTAAAATACGCACTATAAATATACGGTATACTAATCAGACAAACATACAAACACACAGACAGTCAGACATGTCTTACCTACGCCAGCCATGAACTGCTTCGGACCACAGCACGGAGTTTTTGGTTTCTGGCCGCTCACCACCGCCACGATCCCGACAACAAACAGAAACACCGCGGCAACTTTCATCCTAGCTGACCAGCTTGAGTTACGTTTTTTCCTAATTCTATAATGATAATGACTGTTGTAATGGTGTGGAGGAAAGAAAAACGTGAAAGGCAATTATTATAGTTATTAAAACTAAAGTATTCATAAATATGTCTTGATTACATGAAGGTTGTTGTTATATCTCTTATTTATTATTACTCTTTTGCTTTGCGGGCTTCCAATATTTCCAGTTAATTTGATTGTTCTATGTTTTATATACCAAACCTATTCCATCATACTCTATATATATATATGTACGTAATTATTATGTCATATTGAATATTTTGTATTTTGATGTTGTTGTTTTATAATTAGAAATAAATTTGAAATTGAAAATTGAAAATTTATATCCATCGACTTGACGAGCTATATCCTTCTTCCCTGTTTAAGCGTGATGTAAATTAAAACAGGAAAGTCAATTATTACAAACATGAAATTGAACAAATTGATTAATCTGACAATTAAGCTATGTTATTCTTTATTATTACTTTTTATTGTATTACAGCCATAAAATGTATAGTGTTTATAATTATATTACCTCTCGACTACATACTGTTTTTTTGGTAATGCCTTTCTTTTGATTTGTCGCTATTCGTTATTCTTTATTATGTGAATTAAAACAGGAATTGCGATTTGAATATAGCCATAAAATGTATAGTGTTTATATAACCTATCGATTAATTACTGTCGTTTGATAGTGCCTTTATATTGATTTGTCGCTAAATATAAATTACCTCAAATTAACTAATACGCACAGGCGATAGAAAGTGCATTGTCATCGGATGTAATTCAGGACGCAATATTACTGGTGACCGACTAAACTATGAATTTAATTTCAAGCAACTCTTTGTCCCGATATCTAGGCAGAACTAGAGGGATTGTTTGGATAATGAAAAGAAACAAATTCAAATATCTCCGGTGGCACATGACTACCATCAATGGGCTAGTGAAAGTTAACAAGTGTGAAATTGTTGAACTGACTGATGGTAATTTCTTTCTTTTAAAGGACCTAAAGAATACAACGTATTTTGACACTTATTCCATAGTTCATGACTTGAAACATAGGTCTGCCGAAAAAAAATCCATGAAAATAAACACAGTAGTGCTTTAAGACTAATTTTCTGATGCCAAATCTCACTTAGCAGCCAGTTTACGCCCCATCCACATTTAGGGTCCGGAATCGGCAGCGTGATTGACATGTGATTGACAATTCATTGGCTTACGTCATGACGCGTCATCTACAGAATTTAGTTCATTAGTCCGTTCTTTAGACGGCGTCACATTTTGGCGATTTAAAAGGGGCGTTCCCAGGACAATTAGATATTTACTAATTACCCAAAAATTGATTGATTTCATGAGAAATGACTGCCAAATTCTTTTTCTTCGGGAAAAATTACATAGAGAGAACCGAATTGTGAAAATTAGGCTATCTAGACGCTGTAGCCATAGGCGCCGGAAGTGGGGGGGCAGGGGGGCGGCCGCCCCCCCCAATCCAAAAAGTGGGGGGGCAAAACGCGTTTTTGCCCCCCCAAAAAGCCCCCCCCCCCCCTCAAAAAAAAAGGAAGAAAAAAGAAAGAAAGAAAAAAAAGGAAAAGAACAAATTAAATGTATCAG
This sequence comes from Echinarachnius parma, assembly GCA_037951105.1. NCBI lineage: Eukaryota > Metazoa > Echinodermata > Echinoidea > Clypeasteroida > Echinarachniidae > Echinarachnius > Echinarachnius parma. Next base: position 25,397 of record JBAMJV010009124.1, on the reverse strand, counting down.
CCAATACTTGTTAATTCTAACGTTTAAAAACTGAGTTATTCATCCATTAAAAATGTTCGCTGCGCGCTTCGCGCGCAAACAAATTATCTCAGTTTGTTGTGTAACTTGCATTTGGTATACGTCTGGGGTGGGTTTTTCTGTACCAGTCCACGTACTTCCTGTGTAGGCTGTTATTGCTCTGCTGTTTGTGTGACGTGCACCAAATCACACCATTACAAGTAAATAAATGCAAAATCTTCCCCGTGGGAGGGGGATACCCCCTCCCAACCCCCTGGCTCTGCCCCAGCCCTCGGTCACTTCGCTACCTCGGGACTCATTATTGACTGTAAGCTATGTTGTTAGATCATACATAATGTGGCATATGGTTTATGTTTTTATGCCCCAGATTGCATCATTTAAAGTATAAAAATGCAAAATCTTCCCCGTTGGAGGGGGATACCCCCTCCCAAACCCTCCCCTCTGGCTCTGCCCCAGCCCTCGGTTTGCTTCGCTCCCTCCCTCCCTTCGCTCACTCATTTTTAGCTGTAAGCTATGATGTTGGATCATACAAATGTGACATATGGTTTATGTGTTTATGCCCCAGATTGCATCATTTCAAGTATAAAAATGCAAAATCTTTCCCGTGGGAGGGGGATACCCCCTCCCAAACCCTCCCCCTTCTGGCTTTTCCACAGCCCTCGGTCGCTTCGCTCCCTCGGGACTCATTTTTGGCTGTAAGCTATGTTGTTGGATCATGTTTTTATGCACCAGATTGCACAATTTCAAGTCCAAAAATGCAAAAGCTCCCTTGACCGTGGGAGGGGGGGGGGGGGGGGGGGGGGGGGTTGCCAACCCTGTAAGTGTGGTCGGGCATGAGCCCCTAAACACATACATCGTGAGCCCCCTTCGGGTTTTGCTCCCCCAATCCAAAACTGCTTCCGGCGCGCCTGGCTGTAGCCCGGACTAAAGTTGAGCCACTGATGAGAATTCGGGCCACTATAATAGGCATGATAGGTACCATTTCAAAAAAGAGATGCAATCGATTGTAAAGTTGCATTTCGTCGGATGTAATTTTACAATACTTATGACATTTTCACTATTATATATACCGCGTATATATGTATATTTACTATGAAATTGACAAATGTTTATCATCGATAAGCATTTCACAAAGAATTAAGTTATTATTATTCACCACCGGATACACAAGCATAATGGCCCGTATTCACAAAGGAGGTTTATACAAACCCCGGTTCAAACCGCGGTTTACATCTATGGAATGCCAATTGTAAACTGATGGAGAGAGAATGTAAATTCCTTACTTGTTAACAATGTTGATGGTACACATTTTCTCTCCATCAGTTTACAATTGGCATTCCATAGATGTAAACCGCGGTTTGAACCGGGGTTTGTACAAACCTCCTTTGTGAATACGGGCCGTCTGCATGTGACACAAAGTCCACTCGCAGGGGTGCATTCATTCTACAGAGTGTTTATAAAAAAGCGGAACCCAACTTCCACCAGCAATATCTTATGAAGTAAACATAGTTATGGTTATTGCAATACATCATCTTAAAGATGATTTATTATTCTTTCATTTGATACCACTTTTGTAATAATTGATCTTGTTGTTATTGAATTGCAGGTATTTTAAACGAGCAATGTTAAAATTGCTTTGCGCACATGATTTAGATCTATTCATCAACACGGGCTGATGGTCATTCATTCAAACCTCTCCTTGTGTTCTTTTGTCTTGTAATCCTTTTGTTCCGTAAATAAATGAACATGGAGATACTTTCTTAATCAGTTCCTTGCCTGACCAAGCAACTGACCACTGAACACGAGCACAAACCTGTGCGGACAGACATGGGGGTCATGTGGTAGGACATTGGGGATGAATTTGGACCCTCAACTCTTCTCAAAGTTGAATAAAATGTCAAACTATGAATCAAGAAACATCATGAAATGTCACTTGACTTTGTCTACTGTTTCATTATTTACACTGCATTTAACAATTAGTTTCTACTCTCGTGCGCAAAGTACTTTTTACAAAACCCTTTTAAAAAAGGTTTTATTCAATCATGCATGACGTTATCACAACATATTTGGTATCAAACAAAAGAGTATGAATTGACCTTTGATATGCCATATTGCAATAAATATAATTATGTTTATTAAATAAAATATTGCGGGTGGAAGTTGGGTTCCGCTTTTTATAAACACCCTGTATACGTAAGCAGACGTACTCGTGCATGCTATACAAACTATACTCACGGAGGTATTGGTAAACTCTAGTATATAATACGTCCTTAGTATATTCAAGGAGTTTACTTTCTTACACCTGTTTGTAAAATAAGCTACAATAATTATCCATACATGGTAACGTTGCAGAAAGATAATACAATTGATCGTAAGTCCGAAACTTTGCGCGTTTCAAACAATCAGATTCGCACATTCTGAACACATGATCTGACTTACAATTACAACTTACAATCGATTGTATCTCTTTCTGCAGCGGGGCCCATACCAACAGCATCGTTATATTTCGTCTGTTTCGATACAAAATCACGGTATTGCTTAAAATTCACCAATAATTCACGCTACCCATGGTGAAATTCCCATTGATTAATATTAACAATTTTACCAATCGAAATCAATTGGTACCAATTGAAAATTACCCATTGAAAATTACCAATTGAAATCAATAGGTAATCGAAGAGTATTATGGAAAATGAAACAAATACCCATTGAATTTCGATGGTAATGGGTACCCATTGAAACCAATGCCAATGGGTACCAATTGAATTCAGTTTCAATTTGGTACCAATTCGAATTTCAACTGGTGAAATTCCCATTGACTATATTAACAATTTTACCAACTGAAATCAATTGGTACCAATTGAAAATTACCAATTGAAATCAATTGGTAATCGAAGAGTTTTATGGAAAATAAAACAAATACCCATTGAATTTCAATGGGTACCAATTAGAATTTCAACTGGAATTTTGTCCTGGGTAAGAAGGATACGAAATACAATGTACTGTGCTGAACAGCGAAACCATACGATATAATCTAGTACTATATGGTATTCTCAGCGGTCAAGCTCAAAACCATTCTTAATTATAATAAACCAGTACAGTATTTTATTTCCAGGGTATGTAATATATGACCCGAAAATCGCCTTTGCCACAGACAGTCAACGCGGAACGACGGTTAAATACCTGGTATAAATATGCTCTCATAATTATAAACTAGTATTTAAAAAATATTTATCATCAACAAATAACAGCTCAAAATCATCTTTACAAATCATAATAACAATAGTATAATATTTTCAGCGTACATGACGTGAAACTCACCTGGTCTTCGAGTATACAACGCACGGGTCGATGTAAACACATGTACAATACTGCATCAACTTATATAGGCCCTACTTGTTGTAGCGGTAGTACGTTGAAACGAGGGAGGCTATACAAAATAAAACAAAAAGAATAATGAATAGAATGCGAATCGCGCCTGCTTTACGCATGCGCACAGGGACCGAGCGCGCTTAACGCCATTCTCATTCGCAACTAAATCGCCGAGAGCCGTTAACGCCCTTTGATTTTTGGTCTATATCTCAGTAATTAAAACGAATTATCATTTGAAAATTTGGTACAAGGTACAGGGCATTGTAAGCTACAAGATGGTATACATAACTCATTTTCTGAAATGTCACTTATAAATTGCACTTAACGCCCTTATCTTTCTCAAGCGACTATTATACGAATGATAGAAAGCGGTGTACAGCAGATGAGAAAGTAAGACAAATGAGAGAAAGAGAATGATAGAAAAAGAAAAGCGAGCAAGAAAGATGGAAAATAAGTATAGAGAAAGAAAGCAAAAATGTAGAAAAGAAGTCTAAAAAGAGAAAGTAAGCATGCAAGAGAAAGAGAGTAGGTGGCATGGGCCGGGGAACGGTTTTCAAAGTGGTGGTGGGGGGGGGGGGGGGGGGGGGGGCTGACCACATTTGAATTGTTATATATTTTATTATTGTATGCTTATGTATTTCTTTGTTTTGAGCCAAAGAAGTGGGGGGGGGGGGGGGGGGGGGCTTGGAAATTACTCATTAACTGAGATTTGCAATCAAATAATGCTCAATTCCATTATCCTGCTCTTGCTGCTATCTTAGACTGATTATTTCCCACTACCGTATACCCACAAACGCAACATTTAAATATATAGAACTGTTATATAATTTGTTCAGTCTATTATGGATGGTAGTATGTAATTTTACTTACATTTTCATTCAAAACTAAGTTCATTAACTATTTTTAACTGTTTATGGTATTTAGACAATATTGTTGTAATATTATGCTAAATCATTTAAACTCTTTTATTATCGATATATAAAATGTAGTTTGATGGAGGGACGCATTCGTTTTTCATTCGTAGAATCCAAATTACAGGGCTGTTCGATCTGATTTCTTTTTTGTGTATGTCACATTCATCCTCATCCGTCAACTGTAAAACTGTTCAGACGTTTTGTAAAAGAGGGACTGTCCCTTCAAAAGAAATATAAAACAAGTTTACACTTTTTCAAACATTTCCAAAACGGTTTTAATAGTTGTTGATGATATCTCTATCCATATAGGCGTACCCAAAAGAGGGACTGTCCCTTTAAAAGAAATATAAAACAAGTTTACACTTTATCAAACATTTCCAAAACGGTTTTAATAGTTGTTGATGATATCTCTATCCATATAGGCGTACCCAAGGGGGGAGGGGGGGGGGGGGTTGGGGGCCTAAACCTCTCCCCCTTTGACCCCAAAATGGCTGTTTTGGGGGGTTTGAACCCTACCCCCTTTTATAATTTTGGTCGGTCTCGAGACCATTTTTTTTGTTGCGGTCTCGACGGACATAAACCTGATCTCGAAGTCTAAAATTTGGACCAGTCCTGGTCTAGGCTTCCAAAATTTGCGACTGGACCTGGTCTAGACTTCGACAAATTTCAACGGTCCTGGTCTTGGCACACCCACCCACGGGCGTAGCGAGTTACGTACTACCTATTCAACTGGGGGGATGGATGAATAGATCATCCCCCCACTTGAATGTGTATCAATGACATGTCTACGCCCGTGCACCCACCAACACACACTCAAAAGCACCCACGCGTACACACATTCACCCGCCTCGCACGATAGCTACAGTTGAAATGCATACAGTCAAACCTGTTTATAGTGACCACCTATACAGAGAAACAATAACATTCTCTGCAAGGGATCACTTTTATTGACCACTGTATATAAACCCCTCAAAAAAAGTTCGGAAACTCAAGTTTCATCGATCGTATCTCTCGTATTTTTTAATAAGAATACTCGAAATCGGTGTCACAATAAAGCCTCATTATATACCTTTCAAACGATGCATTATGTGTAGTGATTATGCAATTGGGGCGATTGCAGTAGCCCAGAGAATAGGGGGAGGCAGGAAGTGAAATCTCGCAAAATGGCCCCAATGCATTCAATTTACGAGTGCAAGACTGTGTTGACCAGTTTTCTAAAGGGTTAACATTCTATTGAATGCTGCCACCCCTTTCCATTCATCAAAATTGTTGAATTTGATACCATTTTAATGGAAAATTATCTCTTCCCTTACGATGGCATATTAAATCGTAAGGATTATGCAAATGGGGTGTGTGCAGCAAACCGGAATATGGAGATGGGTCGAGTGTGAAATCAGACAAAAAGATATGGAGTTGACAAAAAATCAGAGCGTTGCATTTTTTTCGAGCTTTTGGGAGGATTTTTTAGCATTTCAAATAAAATATTCATGATTTAAATTGATATCAACGGAAAGCCCAACAACTCTTCTGTATGAAAATGTGACATTTATAATGATTTTTGTAAAGGGCGGCTGCAGGGAGATGAATGTGGGGGAGCCTCAAAAGTGACCCATTTCAAAACGCTCTGTGTTGACCAGTTTTCTAAAGGTTAACATTCTATTGAATGCTGCCACCCTTTCCATTCATCAAAATTGTTGAATTTGATACCATTTTAATGGAAATTATCTCTTCCTTACGATGGCATATTAATCGTAAGGATTATGCAAATGGGGTGTGTGCAGCAAACCGGAATATGGAGATGGGTCGAGTGTGAAATCAGACAAAAAGATATGGAGTTGACAAAAAATCAGAGCGTTGCATTTTTTTCGAGCTTTTGGGAGGATTTTTTAGCATTTCAAATAAAATATTCATGATTTAAATTGATATCAACGGAAAGCCCAACAACTCTTCTGTATGAAAATGTGACATTTATAATGATTTTTGTAAAGGGCGGCTGCAGGGAGATGAATGTGGGGGAGCCTCAAAAGTGACCCATTTCAAAACGCTCTGATTTGGTGTCGGTATCTGTATACCATTGTGTAGAGGATGTAATGCGACTTGAATGAGTTGGCCATGAATGAGAGGAATTCAATTGAAAACGCATGAATAGTGCCTTGAAATCAGAGCGTTTCAAAATGGGTCACTTTTGAGGCTCCCTCCCATTCATCTCCCTGCAGCCGCCCTTTACAAATATCATTATAAATTTCACATTTTCATACAGAAGAGTTGTTGGGCTTTCCGTTGATATCATATTTGATCATGAATATTTTTTTTGAAATCTTAAAAAATCCTCCCAAAAGCTCGAAAAAAATGCAACGCTCTGATTTTTTGTCAACTCCATATCTTTTTGTCTGATTTCACACTCGACCCATCTCCATATTCCGGTTCGCTGCACACACTCCATTTGCATAATCCTTATGATTAATATGCCATCGTAATGAAGAGATAATTTTCATTAAAATGGTATCCAATTCAACAATTTTGATGAATGGAAAGGGTGGCAGTATTCAATAGAATGTTAACCTTTAGAAAACTGATCAACACAGTCATGCACTCGTAAATTGAATGCATTGGGGCCATTTTGCGAGATTTCACTTCCTGCCTCCCCCTATTCTCTGGGCTACTGCAATCGCCCCAATTGCATAATCACTACACATAATGCACCGTTTGAAAGGTATATAATGAGGCTTTATTGTGACACCGATTTCGAGTATTCTTATTTAAAAATACGAGAGATATGATCGATGAAACTTGAGTTTCCGAACTTTTTTTGAGGGGTTTAGGTAGGTCGGCTGCTATAAACAGGTAACCACCATTTGAATGTACTTTCTTGTTTTATTTTCCCTATTTGCTGACGAAGCTGGGGAGGGGGTGTTTCATAAAGCTTCCAAGTCGAATGTAACTCTTAAGTTGCGCTTAAAAGTTATCGAAAGCCATTAGTTATCTTTATTGTGAAACAAGTTCTCTAAATAGGCCTACACTATTTTGAGGAAAATTTATTTCATGAAAGAGACTTCAAGTTATATAGGAATTTAAAATTGTGCGTAAAGTCCTAAATATTCTCATTTGGGATCTTGAATATGTTTGATTCCAAAGCTAATAAAAGGTTTCCATCATTCAATTCCAACTTAGTGTTAAGTTGTACTACATGTACCATGACTACGGATCTTTGTAAAACACCCCGCCCTCGCCCACCATTTTTGTGGTTGTTAAAGGGACTTAGTAACATTGCCCAAATCCTCAAAATAAAATTTTGATTCTAGCGGTTCCCTCATACCTTGTTGTATTCGTATTAACAAGAAAATCATGGGACAGGTTTCGGTTTTTCAAATTTCCCTTTCGTTACAAAGATATGTACGATCAAAGTATTCAGATAAGAAAAACTCCGGGCGAGTTTTTCATCCCTGTACAAAGTGAATGCAGTGAGTTCGTGAATATCACCCAATATCACTTTGCATTTTCGCTCATTACTTGGCCATGCAATGTCCATTTGACTTGAAATTTTCACACAATACCCTGTGGACATATGAGATAACAGCACTATACATTGCATCAACCATTCATCACTTTTTGCACATGCCAACAAAGTTACTAGATCCCTTTAAGAAATGATTGAATCAAGATTTCGGAAATTTGCCCTCACACCAATGTTCTGTTTAGGTTTGAAATGTACCACGATATTATACTATTTAACCTATTAAAGGGATAGTAGAGTTATGGTCAAACTGAATTTTAGTAACTGAAACTTAGGTAGTAAAGGACACCTTAACATTAAAAGGGCATCCATCAAATACATTCCATGTTTAGCCGTGTTTGTATTGTTTTTTTTAATCAAAAGTTGTGAATAGGACTGTTTCTCGAAATTATGGTTCGATTGAAGTTATCATATGATCAAGAGATAGTCATGCACAATTTATAAACCATCATTTCTTGAATTGCCCTCTCAACCAAAACTGTACAATCCCTTTACCATTAAAAAGGGAAGGGATACTGTAGCCTATATCCCTTTCCAAGATAAACATTGATCTTCCCGATTGGGCAGTCATTAATTGCTGCATTTACATGTATGTTTTACTTTAATATCTTCATGTAACACAATATCTTCTCCAAGACAAACACTGACATGGTCTAGATTGGTCAGTCGTTAATTGATGAGCTTGTGTCTTATTTTCACATATTCATGTAACAGAATATCGTCTCCAAGACAAACATTGACACAGTCTATATTGGTCAGTCGTTAGTTGATGCGCTTGTATCTCATATTTGTATATTCATGTAATATGACATCCAGTGAGACAGGATTAAGAAACATTCTGTGACCACATCATTCAAATTTAGTTGTGAAATCAACAACTCTGCAATACGAGATTTTAAAAGAGTACTTGTAATCAAGCGTTTATTATGACTACTTTAACAAAAACATACGCAAAGCACAGAAATAAACGGCATCGCAATTTATCTATGTAAAAGGAATAAACTAAAGATTACAATAATAATATGATTATCACATTGCTTTGTACACACTCTAACACTCGAATAGCTTCATCAGATTGGTAAGACTGGTCGAGCGCGCGCTTTCCGATCATGAGATCCGGGCTTGTTGCAAGAAAGGGTCCTATTTTTTTAGGACGTCCTAAATGTCACGTGACTGTCATGTGACTACGACTGAATTACGTACACTTAGGACAGTTGTCCTAACTTCGCGATCGGAACGAACCCCATCATCGGTCAAATGTAAACATGTTTTATGGAAAGCTTGCGTTATTTCAATCAGTGAGAAGGGGACACAATATAAAATGAACTAAACTATGTATGATTACATTTGGAATAATAAATCAAATATGAGTTTTCAATGGCACCGAATGGGGTAGGGAATGAATCCCCTTATAACACGAGGGAAGTGTAATGTACAAATTTCACCCCCCCTCCCCCCCCCCCCCCCCCCCCCCCCCCCCATAATGACGAATGATTGCGAACTTGAATATGATGGTAAAGATGAAATATTTTTCGTTGTATGTATCGGTTAAGGGTTTTATAATCACAACTACACGATGCTTAAATATTGATGGCTTATTCAGTACTTACTTTACGATATTATTTTGTTTCTTTTTTTTCTTTATTTAATTTACATCATGTTCCATAGACGTCGATCTGTAATCAATACATATTGTTCAAGTAATAAATCCTAATTCCCTTTGCCTCCTCATCAAATGTAAGGCCTTTCTGGTGCCCAGCCCCTCCTCCGACTCTGGAAAAAAATTACAGCTACGCCACTAGCCTATTTGGAAATGAATTTAACTTTCAAGACGAAATATATACGTTTGTATCACTGATGTTTTCTATTAGTATCGGGAACAAAACGTATATCGTGAACAAGCAGTTTCCGTACTTTATACTTTATCTTGAATATAAATATTGTTCATTACTTATTTCAAAGGTAAAAGGTCTTCCCTTTGCCAGATCATCTACTTTTCAGGCAAATGTAATATTTATTGATAAAGTGTAGCTGATCAGATAAGTTAATTGTAGCGAAAATATATATCATATTTTTCACATGTATAATAGGGTCTGTTTGATGAAGATACTAATTAATGGTGTCTTTAAATAGGCACAAGCAGCAACATAAGCAAATCTTTTCCGAATAATATATTTCATGTTTTTTTTTGTGTTCGCTTTCAGCTACCCGTTGCTTTGCATGTGAACTGAACATTGTAATATGTTCTGTGTATGTTTTATATCATTTGTCATTCTAACGCACCTGTAGACCTATTGCTAGGCTCCTATGCTGATCATTATTTTACCGATTATACATTAGGTTCATGGCAAAGGCTAATTTCGACTTACGAACCTTTATTGCGACAGTTTAGGATAACTGTCCTATGTACTAAGTCATATGACAATCACGTGACATTTAGGACGTCCTAAAGATAGGACCCTTTCTTGCAACAAGCCCCAGAGTTCTAACCCTGCCCACTGCCTTTGTCCTTCAGCAAGACAATTTATCCACAATTGCTGCTCTCTACCCATGTGCATAAATGGGGACCCGGTAGGAGGTGAAAGCCTAGGATCTTCTCAATGCCCATGAGCCGCTTGGAAGCAATGCTCCCCAGGGAGTGGAGATGGTGCACACAATGTGTGCTAATTTGCATTCCTATGACCGGTGGTAATATTATAATTGTCAAGCGCTCATAGAGATGATCATCAATTGACTGTCTTCCCCTCTCTGACGACAGTCTGAGTGTTATGTTAACAAACAGTTATACATAATGAACAATATTACGTAGGACGAGATACAACATAAACGAAAATGTAATACAAAACAAAACTATGAACACTAAAAGATTAGCCAATGAATGCAGATGAATAACAATCTTTGCGAACAGTGTTGAAGAGCGTGTCTTCGTGAGTAAATTGGTGTTGGTCGCTCCAACAACATTCGTTGACTGACCAGGGCCCCGTTGCAGAAAGAGATACAATCGATTGTAAGTTACGATTGATCGTAAGTCAGAAAATGTACGCGTTTCAACCAATCAGACTTACGATTAATTGCAACTTACAATCGATTGTATCTCTTTCTGCAACGGGGCCAAGAAGTGTTAAAACTCAATCTGCGCATTGCACCAAACTCCGATCAGCAGTCCGATCAGGAGATGTAAACCTATAGCGCCCACGCCTAATTGGTGTAGCCGTGGTCACGCAATCCTGAATCAGCCAATGAAATATCAAATCTCATGAAATCTCATGAAATTCGTATCCACGCATCCGCAAAACATACTGTATGTATTCTTGGAAAACTTATATTCTGTAATATTATTGCTGGGATTGTTTGCTCATTATTAACACGGCAATCCTTTTTGTTGTGTGTGTTGGTCCCATTACATGCAACGTGTTAACCCAAAACTCGGGGCCAGTAATCTGCTGTTTGGACAAACATCTCGAGTCATTTAAAAGCGGGCAAGCGCGTTTATATTTCATAACTTCATTTTGTTTATTTGGTGTAGAGAAGAAATAAATTCGGGAAAGCACCTTCTTTTACCTTTGAGATTCAGGAGAGCTTTGGCCATTAGCACAATTGATATCAATTGTAACGGTTGGTTCAAAATTCTCTAATAATTGTGGGGCCCTACATTTATATTTCAGCCGTTTCTGAACAGATTTTGATCAAATCAAGTTTATTCTGTCATTACAATTCGATGCTCTTTCAAATTTGACACTCAGTTTTTCATTATCTCACAAAAAAATTATTATGTGTAGCGCCCTCTCTACCAAAACTCAACTATCCCTTTAAAGTCAAATTATCGCCAAATTGAGTAATGCATACCGTCAAGTTGGTCAGAGCTTCTCATTGTATGCGATTTTGCCGAATGTTGTTGTAATTACTTAGCGCCCTTCTCCTTCTCAACCAACTATTAAACCAACCAACTGGATCAAAGACCAGGGGGGTGTTTCACAAAGATCCTAAGTTTAACTTAACTCTAAGATGGACTTAACAAGTATGAACAGCCATTTTTTAGCCTTGGAATCAAATATATTCAAAATAAAAAATGCAAGTATGTTTAGACTTTTCATAAATTTTACATAAAAAACATGAAATCTTCTTGATAATAGAAAATATTAATGATTTCAATCAAAATTGTATGCCTTTTAAAATAAATTTTACAAAATTGTTTCATAGAAACTAACGGCTTTCCATAGTTACTAAGTCCAACTTAGAGTTAAGTTCAACTTAGGATCTTTATGAAACACCCCATGGCCATAATTTGCCTCATACATGTCATAAGGGGAACCACGTAGGACCTAGCTACGCCACTGTGCATGGTCCATATCTATAATCTGATAAATACTAGCTATAATGTCTGATATTTCCATGTATATCAAACTCGACACAATTTGTTGATCAAACTGTAATATGATTTAATCAATATCATGAATCTCGTGCTAATATATTAGGGAACTAGTAACATTGTCAAGGTACACACAACTTACTTGTAACTACAGTCAAACCTGTGCATATAAGTGACCACCCAAGGTAGTCAAGAATAGTGACCACTGTAGACAGGTGACCACTATAGACCGGTTCCATAACAGTGTTTTTCTCTGCAGGGGGTTACTTTTTCTGGCCACTATAGGCAGGTTAGCTGCTATAGACAGGTGGCCGCTAAGACAGGTTTGACTGTATATCGGTCCTCACATACCTTGTCATATTCGTATTACCAATAGAAGCATGGAATATGTTTGGGTTTTTCGAATTTCACCCCCGTTAACAAGATTTGAACGATTGAAGTGTTCGGACTTAAATGGATAGTTGAGTTCTGGTAAAGAGAGTACAGTTTTGGTCAAACTGAATTTTAGTAACAAAAACCTACACCATTATATTACAAACTAATAGTTAATTAATTAATTAACTAATAGGGGCCCCACATTTATTACAAATGGTTATGTTTATGGATATTTCAGGCATTTCTGAACCGATTTTGATCAAATAAAGTTCATGCTGTCATTAAAATTGTCTGCTCTTTCGAATTTTACACTCAGCTTTTCATTATCACAAAAATTCAGTGCAATGAGTTAGCGAATATCACCTTGTATTTTTGGTCACTAATCGCTTAGCCATTGATATCTATTTAACATCTAGAGTGCAATATGTATGCATTACTCAGTGGACATATCAGATCAATACAATACTCATTTTATCAGCCATGTCAACGATTCGTCACTTTTAGCATATGTCCACACAGTTACTACATTATTCTATAATTTAACATATGCTTCATTACAATCATAACATGTATAGAGATTTCTCAAAATGATAATTATGCTGGTATGATGATTCTCTAAAATAACACAATGCTTTACATGTTTATCTATATTCACTTCGATCTTTCCGATACATGCAACATACAAAAATGGGGAAATATGGTCAATGAAAAATATTAATTGCAAGTTTAAAGGGATAATTGAGTACAGAGAGTACAGTTTTTGACAAATTGAAATTAAGTAACTTAAACCTGCCTCATTACATTACGAATATAGTTATGACCTCCGCCATGATCGAAAGGAATACAAAATTTAAAAAGACTAAGTAAAAAGCCTGTTATCTTTCAAAAAGAGCCGTTAAAACTCAAAAGGGCGCTTTCTAAACACTAATCGCTTTCAACCATTTTCAATAAAATATAGTGCATGTGATGTTTTGTTGAAAAGGTGATTAGATAAAGAGATAATCAATTATTTAAAAACCTCTTTTGTAAATTTGTGAAATGTGGAAGCACTTTTTACATTTTTTTAACGGCTGGTTAAAAAATATCTAATAATTGTGGGGCCCCACAGTTATTACAAAATGTTATGTTTATGGATATTTCAGCCATTTCTGAACCGATTGTGATCAATTCAAATGTTATTCTGTCATCAAAAATGTATGCTCTTCCGAGTTTGACACTCAGTTTTACATTGTCTCACAAAGAAATTATTTCATGTAGCGCCCTCTATACCAAAACTCAAATATCCCATTATAGTTGAGTTTTGGTAAAGAGAGTACAGTTTTGATCAAATTGAATTTTAGTAACCAAAACCTGCACAATTCTATGACAAACAAAAGTTATAACTTAGCTCGAAAGTAATACAAAATTACAAATGACTACGTAAACAGCCTGTTATAATTTAAAAAAGAGACGTTACAAATCAAGGGGGCGCTCTCTAAATAATCTCATTGCTTTATTATCGAATATTTGTGGGGCCCCGCAATAATTAACAAAGGTTATGATATTTCAGTCATTTCCGAACCGGTTTTGATCAAATAAAGTTTTTTGTCATACAAATTGTACGTCTTTTATTAGCTCTTAAAATAACCATTTTGTGTATCGCCCTCTGTACCAAACCTCAACTATCCCTTTCATCAAAACAGATTTGCTTCATCCTTTTAACACCTATGCAAATTTATTATTACAGTAACGATCAATACGATCATTAACTTACTATATACAACACGTCCTTATCAAAATTCATAGTGAATAATAGCTGTATAAAGAATTGGTATAATGTGCTAGTATTTTCAGTTTGGAACTTGATGTGAAAGTCTTGTGGTATATTGGTTCGGTCATCCGTCTTTTATTACGAGGGTCATAGGTTCGATTCCCATCCACGGTACCAACCGTACAATCCCTTTACCATTAAAAGGGGAAGTGATACTGTAGCTTATATCCCTCTCCAATATAAACATTGACTTCCCGACTGGGCAGTCATTAATTGCTGCGCTTACATGTATGTCTTATTTTAATATCTTCATGTAACACAATATCTTATCCAAGACAAACACTGACGTGGTCTAGATTGGTCGGTCGTTAATTTATGAACTTATGTCTTTTTCATATTATGAAACATAATATCGTCTCCAAGACAATCCCTTTACCATTAAAAGGGGAAGTGAAACTATAGCTTATATCCCTCTCCATAAGATAAACATTGACTTCCCGATTGGGCAGTCATTAATTGCTGCATTTACATGTATGTCTTACTTTAATATCTTCATGTAACACAATATCTTATCCAAGACAAACACTGACGTGGTCTAGATTGGTCGGTCGTTTATAATTGATGCACTTATGTCTTTTTCATATTCTGAAACATCGTCTCCAAGACAAACACTAACATAGTCTATATGGGTCAGTGGTAAATTGATGCAATTAAATCGTATTTTAATGTAACATAATATCGTGTCCAAGACAAACATTAATATAGTCTTTATTGGTTAGTCGATAGTTGATGCGCTTGTGTCTTATTTTCGTAATTCATGTAATATGACATCCAGTGAAACAAGATCAAGAAACATTCTGTGACCACATAATTCAAATTTAGTTTTGAAATCAACAACTCTGCAATACGAGATTTTAAGAGGGTACTTGTAATCAAGCGTTTATTATGATTACTTTCCAAAAAAATATACGCAAAACACACAAATAAACGGCATCAAATTTGATCTATACAAAAGGACTATACTAGAAGATTACAATCATAATACAGTACATTTCCTTGTGCACACTTTAACACTTAAATAGATTCATTAGCGCTTTGTCGAAAGAGAGTATTAAGGGCGTCGAGTCTTTATTATGATTACTTTAAACATACCTACGCAAAACACAACAAGTAACAGCATCAAAATGCATTTAAATACAAAAAGGACTAAACTCGATGACTACAATAATATATTACATTGCTTTGTAATAAGACTCAAATATATTCATTAGCGCTTTGTCGAAAAAGAGTATTAAAGGTAGTTCAGTTTTGGTAGAGAGGGCGCTGCACATCACAATTTTTTTGTGAGGTAATGAAAAACTGAGTGTCGAATTTGAGAGAACATGCAATTTTAATGGCAGATTAAACTTTATTTGGTCAAAATCGACCCAGAAACGGCTGAAATATCAATAAATATATCTGCTCTTATAATTATTTGGGACCCAAATAATTAGATGATTTTTTCAAAAAAATGTAAAAATGCTTACACTTTTTTAAAAATTTTCAAAAGCGTTTTTTAAATAGTTGATGATCTTTTTAGAAAGCGCCCTCTTGTGTTTTAATGGCTCGTTTTGAATGATAATATGCTTTTTACTTAGTTGTTTGTAATTTTGTATACCTTTCGAGCATGATGGATTATAACTATTAGTTTGTAATGTTACTTTCCAGGTTTGGTTACTAAAGTTCAGCCTTACCAAAACTGTATTACCCCTTTAAGGGCCTCAAGCCTTTATTACGATAACTTTAAACAAACCTACGCAAAACACACAAAATAAACAGCATCAAAACTTGATGATTAGAATTATATACTACATTGCTTTGTACACACTCTAACACTCAAATAGCTTCATTAGCAGTTTTTCGTTTAATCGCCAAATTATTATGTGTAGCGCCCTCTCTACCAAAACTGGACTATCCCTTTAAATTCAAATTATCGCCAAATTGAGTTATGTATACCATCGTGTTTGTCAGATATTATCATTGTGTGGAATTGTTCCGATTTTTTTTACAATAACTACTTTGCATTTCAAGAAGATTCATGAAAAATAAACTAGAACTAATTTTGGCTTCTCCAGTGCTCCCAAACTGACAACACGATTATCTCCGAAGTAGAACAAGTGACTTAGCACCCTTCTCCTTCTCAAACAACTAACAAACTGAATCAGAGACCAGGCCAAACTGTCTCATAAGGGGAACAGCGTGGGGTCTATTTTCTCGATTACTTCGCAATGCTTAAATATTGTACGGTGCCACTTAAGGACCTTTGACCTTAGAGTCTTGCGCATCTTTTGATGCGAGGGCTTTTAACCCCCACCCCCCCCCCCCCCCCAGTTCGTTAAAGGTTCAACATAGCCTAGTCCTTTTAGGGTTAAACTATCCACTTAAAGGTTATTCCCGTGTTCAAATTCAGTGCAAGGAGTACGCGAATATCTCTTTGCATTTTTTGTTATTTTTATGGCCATTAATATCCGTTTTACATTTTAAAGTGCAATATCTACGCATGACTCAGTGGACATAGCAGATCACTACAATATACATTTTACCAACTATTCGTCACATTTTGCATATGTCCACACAGTTACTACATTATTATATTGTTTAACATAAGCTACAAGCATTACATGTACAGATTTCTAACCCTACATGCCCTAGGAATTTATTCTTTGAAATGCTTGATGCGCCCGAGGCAGCTCGGCTAAAGCCAGTGTAAAGATACACACGTTTGCAATGTGCAGTAGAGCACCTGCGCAATATAACTGAACATTATTATAATTATCATCGTTATGTCTGCGTTGTTTATCTACATCTATCATAAAAGCCTTTTTTGTTTAAGTAATTTATTTTTGCTTAAGGCATTCAGTAATCTTTACTTAAATCAAAGTTATTATTTTGTACCATTTTCAGCTCGATGATATCCATTTTATTACGCAAGCGTTCAGATCTATATCAACTACGGCATTACATGTAATGTATATATATACAATCTTATCAAGATTTTACAATAGTGCATACTAATAATTATGATAATGTGCAAATATATATTTTGTTCATGACTCGATACAATCATGTATTTTGTTTTAGCTACGCGATTCTTTGACAAACATATTTCAAAATGTTCATTACGACAGTATCATTAGGAATATCGCGGAATGTTCCTCTCTGAGGGATTTGAAATGCTATTAAGGGAAGACTATATGTTCCGAGACGCAGTCGATGGACTTGATGTCCTCACGAAATAGCATTTCAAATCCCTAGGGAACATTATATGATTTTCCCAGACAACACAGTTAACATCAGTTATGTTATATGACTTAATTTATGTACAAAAAACATGTGTTTACACTTTCAGCCCCTCGGAGCTCGATTGAGAAAATGCTTTTCGAAGTGACATGTTGACAAGTCATTGTAACGTCATAATACAATCTATCTCGTAGTATGTAATATGACACCTGCTATCGATAGCATCACTTTCATTGTTTGCCATAGGTCTAAACAACAATTCTCCTCCATCGATATATCGCCGCTCGTCCGTGCATAATCAAATATGTTAAAATTAGCCAATCGATGAGTCGTATTTGACAAAGTCAGATTAAATGATACAATACTTTAACATCACATGACTGAGGTTAGGCAATCAATGATTCGTATTTGACAAAGTCAGATTAAATGATACAATACTTTAACATCACATGACTGAGGTTAGGCAATCAATGATTCGTATTTGACAAAGTCAGATTAAATGATACAATACTTTAACATCACATGACTGAGGTTAGGCAATCAATGACTCGTATATGACCAAGTCAGATAACATAAGTATAGGCCTATATTTACTTGATATGATTTCAATATGTTCACTGTTTGCATTAGTTGTAATGTAGGTACCATTTTTACATAATTATGACAGATTAAAAAAAAAAAAAAATTCACATCAATAAGCAAAGTCCATTAAGAATTAAAATGTGAAGATCGCCGGTTTACACCTATATCGGCAAAGCTACTTTAAATCTATTCTAAATCCATTAATATCTCAAATATGTGCATTTTATAAACATTCATTCATCTATTTGAAACTATAACTCCTCTACAAAAACAATTCGATAAAAATATCTGGTAATATGATACTCTTAATCCTCGTCGTTGTGCGTAATAATTCCGCAACGCACGCATTTATCGCCGCGGACTTCATAAGTTTTTTTTATTGAGGTCTTGCGCAACCTTTGATACAACATTTGTGATGACCGAGTATACCGTTCCGAAGTCACATGACCTTTGTAAGTTAAAGTCGATCAGCCCCAAAATCGCTAAATTTGGTGATTTGTGTTCAAATTCTATGGAAATGTTTTTCAAGAATACAGAAACTTCCATTATTTTCTATCATAATCACTACAATTATTTCATCTTGGGCAAACAAAGTTAATGGTTAATAATAATTGATAAAACAATAACTAATATGAATTTAAAAAAAAATGCCTGTCGCATTGTTTATGTTGGGAACCTTTAAACTAAGTCATACATAATATTAATATTTAAAATCAGCATGAGCAATATTTTAGTGATGTACAGACAAAACGAGGATTTCTGCATACATTTTCATAATTTATTGATATAAATACAATCTTGATACTACAATGTAATCTTGTAGAGTACGTCGCAAGTTATCTGTGTGCCAAATGTTGTGGCAGCCGCGCATACATTCGGCCTATAGCAGGGCAAAAATTGCCTGGTCTGATAAGGTTTACATCGAGGAAAATGTTAGGACTCGTTGTATGGATAGCTTTTGCTTGTTTGCGTTTATCAAGCACAAGAATCACTTCAATTATTACAACTTAGTCCACTTACCATGCCTACATTTTTCCTTCAGCTGAACTTCATACATGTTAGAAGAGCTCAATAGAGATTAATACAATGCGAGTAAACAAAACCAAAACCGGACTTAAGTATGACTCCACAATTATAAACATATACATGTTTATATTGGTATGATGTTAACATTTGGGAATTGCCTGTAACACAAATATAATCATACATTTTTATCACTTTACGCTTCACCGAACGCGACCACATTATTCAAAGTCATGCAAAAACTGACCGTGTCTAAGTTTGCAGTTGCCTTGTTCCATCGTGAATGGATGCGTCTGTGTACCCTTTTTTTCTTCTTCAAAAGACAACTTCACCCAATTCTTGATTGTGAATCAAAAGAACATACTAGCTAATTGCCAGTGTTTTTCATGATTATCAAGGTGGAAGGGGATTTCCCCTTCCCTTAGCAATTCCACTGTATGGAGGGAAGAGGTCTCTGAATAGGATAAAGCTAGTACGAATCAGACAGATGCATCCATCCATTCACGAGATAAATGTGTGAAAGCAAATCACATGCAAACTCGACTGCAAGTACCCTTATGATTGAGAGAAGTAGGTGGAAAGGAGTACTCAAGTCGAAATCTTCATAGAAACCCATAGGAAACCCATAGGACAATCATATTGGTCTATATGGGTTTCTTATGGGTTTCTATGGAACCCATAGACATTTCCCAGGTCGAAATTCCTATAGAATCAATGCACATTGGAAACCCATTGGAAACCCATAGAAATCCATATTCCACTTACCCTATTGAAACCTCTAGAAAGCAATAGGCCTATGTGTTTCCTATGAGTTTTGATTCTATGGGAATTTCGACATGGGTATAGGCCTTCCTCTTTAGATCTGGGTCTTCATTTCGTGTGGAGCTTCGTAAAGATGTTCTTCCTGGTCGTCAGGTTCATCAGGACGGCGAATGCTTCCTTCGAGAGTCGTACAGTAGGCGAGATTCACGGATCCCTTTGATGACTTGTCAACCAGCTTCACAGGCTTACTGTCTTCCGTTAGAGGGAACATGTATTCTGGGTCTTCGGGAAACGATTGTACGCTTTTCGAGGCTTCATTTCCCGGAGACAGTCCTTTTAACATAGGCAGGTACGTTGCTTGATCGTTATCTCGTGCTGGGTAATCTGTGATTTTCTGGCTACCCACCCTCTGATTCAAAACCTGAAGATGACTTCGCCGCTTCAGATATGCCCATCGGATGAAGATCAGTATCAGCATGGAGGTTGTCATAATTAGCGCCGCAATCATTATTCCGGTAGCTGGTCCAACATTCTTCGTTGCTGAAAATGACAACATGCAATAAGAAATATAAACAGTATTCGACAAATTGTTAGGCTATGTTAGCAGCTGTAATACTTATACCTAAATATGTTCAAAAGGGCAAATGGTAATAATCCAAAAGGGGAGGAAGCATCAAACTGCGCGCCTTTTTGTGTACCCGTAGACACTGAAGAAAATCAGTTAAGAAACTGTTCATCATCTCAAATCTGTGGCAAAGTGTTGTTTAGTCTCTCCTTATTGGTCTACGTAATATTAAAATAAACTTCCCAGTTATAATCCATACATAGTAATTGCATGTAATATAACATAAGTTAACCCTGGCTTCACCATGTTCACCAGGGTTAAATACAAAGTTATAGATATAATATTAACATAGTTTTCAGATATTCCTACCAGAATCTGCCGAGCACGGTGTGCATGCATTTTCCGTGCGACAGATCACAGGGACATCGTTGAATCTTGCCCGTGGCTCAATTGATGAGGTGGAGATGCCTTGGGTTGAAGACGAAAGGGTTGTCAAAATGGAAGCATTGGAGTCTGATGCAAACGTTGTCAAATTGGAAGCATCGGAGTCTGATGCAAACGTTGTTCTGGCAGTGGATACGCGTTCCTCTGAAATCGGAAAATAACAAAGCCGCAATAAAGAACAATAACAATTAATCAAATGTATAACAATGGATTGCATGTGTATCACAGCGGTTTGCACGGGTTTTGAAGTCAACGTACAGTAGATCAATAGATAAAATAGGTACAATGTAAGTAAGGTAGACAGCATGGCGTAATAACTAGTACTACATGTATCTACATTCTTCGACATATACAAGCTATAACGTGCGGAACAGCAAGGGTGGTAACACTGTCTTAACCCCTCCCAACCCAAATTAGCCATACCTCTGCTTAAACTAATCGCACACATACCCGACTCGACTCGATCCGACAGGTTTTCAGTTAGGCTTAAATCGGGCCCGATCATTTGGAGCCGATGCTACGTTTCACTGGACTTTGACTAGCGACATTAGAGTAGTAAGGCAACGAATACTGACGGACCCAACCAAACTGATGAAAGGCATTCAGATTGCGTAAAGTTGGCTTTATATGCGTTAGGTTTTACCTGCCATAAAGCCAATGAAGAACCCAGATGCAGAGCCCTCGCCATCACTTGTGAAGATCACCGTGAGAGATGAGCCGTTTGAAGTGAAATCCAACGATTCCGTCCCGTTGCCATAGTAGCCACTAAGGTGCTTCCATCGTGGCGAGCTTACAGCGAAGCTTTCGACGTCTCTTCCAATATGGAGAACATCTGTTCCCGGCTCCATGTCGAAAAGGAGGAACTTGATCCAGAGGATGACAGTTTTAGGCGGCACCCGCAGAAGCCACATGTTGTATGCATTGTTGGGATATGTGTTCGGAAAGCCGGGAGAGTATTTGAACACCTGTCGTCCGAGAGGTAGGACCTCTTCTGTACAAAAAGAAATTAGAAAATGTCAACTCCTCATCAGTCGTGGGATTCCCTATATGACAGATGCATTGACATTAAAGTGAGGCCTGTAAAGTGTCTAACTCCACGGAAATTACTTGGAGCTTCCTCGTTTCTCTTCTACCGTGTTGTTTAGCTTATGCTAAGAGAATTATTAAATAGAGAGATCATGAACCAATGGGCCGTATGCATAAAAACAAGCAATTACTTATAAGCAAATGCTTTAAGCACAAGCAAGAGCTTGTCAAGCAAAAGATCAAGTTCAAGCAATTGCTTAAATTCGTATGAACAAGCTTTTGTTTGTGCTGAAACCTTTTGCTTGCACTGCCTAAGCAATTGCTTACGTGTTGGACAAAGGGTCATTACGGTTGTGCGAACATCGCACTGCAGGACAACAAAGCTTCGTTTCCGACCTGGCAGCAGTATTTGTTATTACGCAAATATGGGAAAACAGCGCAGAGCATCAGGGGGGTTTCTTTGCAGATCGATGGACAAAAATTGCCGTAAAAAGTCTACAAAAACAGGAGTTTGATTAAATATGAAATTACGACATCACCTCTGGAATAGGGAGCTTGTAATCATCCTGAAACGGTATGAAAATTTGATCCTTAAACGCGAATGTCCTGAGTAAGCAAGAGCTCAAGCTGGTCTGGATGTGCTTGAAAAAACGCAAGCAATTGCTTATAAAGACAAGTAAAAGGATCGTTTTATGCATACGGTTTTAAGCAATTGCTTACGAGCTGTAAGCAATTGCTTGTTTTTATGCATACGGCCCACTGTTTAAAAAACGCTTTTGAAACATTTTAAAAAGTGCAAGCATTTTTTTATTTTTCGAAAAAAATCATCTAATTATTTGGGCCCCAAATAATTATAAGATCAGATATATTTATTAATATTTCAGCCGTTTCTGGGTCGATTTTGACCAAATAAAGTTTATTCTGCCATTAAAATTGCATGTTCAATCAAATTCGACACTCAGTTTTTCATTACCTCACAAGAAAATTTCGATGTGCAGCGCCCTCTCTACCAAAACTAAACTACCTCTTTAAAAGGCAATGAGAAATATGCAAACAGCAAAATACACAATAATTATACATGATTGTATAAGAAAGAAAATGATCATACAAAATTGAACTAAATATATATTACTGTTTAAAATACAAACGAGAAATCTTTATATTTAAGTTTTATATTTAAAAGTGTCATATTTGTTCGAGTTTCTCAAATTGTATCTATTTTCTCTTTTATCTTGTAACCAATCATTAAAAACGGGATGTTTTTCTAAAGATATTACAAACTGTTCACAAAGTTGTTTTCTTCTTGCTTCCAATGTAATAATTGCACAATGAAACAGCATTAGCATATGTTATATAGTCACCTCCCAATATTATTCTAAGGACTCTCTTTTGAATCCGTTCTAAATTTAATAGTTGCTCTTGAGTAATATTTCCATTAAAAACCGGGACGCAATAATCAAGTACTAATCTCATGTATCCCATGTGTATAATTAAAAGATCATTGCGAGGAAATTTAAATTATTTCAATCTACCAAGCATATACAATTTCCTATTACAACTTAAGATTGTATGTTATGTAGGTCCCATTTGAGATTACTTCGTACAATGACCCCAATAATTTTATCAAATTTCACTGTATCTAATTGAACATTCCTAATGAGTAAAACATTTGACTTTAGAAACATTGTTAAGGAATTGGCTACAATTTTTGTACAAATGTTGGGAGAAGTGTAATCCTACCTGAAAGGTTCACCGACGTTACGATCATCCGAAAGCGCATGAGTCTGAACCGCATTGGGATGTGAACCCTCATCCAGGCAGAACTACTAACAGTGATGACATCACTGGGGAGGTTACTCCCGCTTAATATCGCCAGTCTGGTATCTTCATCGACATTGGATCCATCGCCGATCTCCACGGTCTCGCTGTCGTCTCTGAAGCACAGGTGTTCGAAGGAGATGTTGATTCTGTGATCTGACGACGTGTTGAAACTCAGCAATGTCCACGGCGTGGTTATGGAAATTTGTATCGTTGAACTCACGGAATCATCAATTTCGGTCGAGATAATGAGACTCGATTTCTCAGGAACATGGTAATGGTCTAAATAAAGAATAGTTGTAGCGAAATAGTCAATGTTAAAGGGATAGCCCCTCTATTGCAAGCCAAATTTCAAAAGTTGCGAGATTATTGTCTTATATGAAAGAAAATGTCATTTAATAGCATGCCTGAAAAAATTAGGGCTTCAAATATCTTTTTCGTGGAGTTATAGAGCTAACACTAATAAACCACCGTCCAACGGTTAATTGTGTCCTATACGTATATTCACCCGGTGAGGAAGTTCGTACGGCGGATTCCACGGAGTACCACAACGCTATGCGTGACCCATACGTGACCCACGCTAGCTACGTGACCCGCGCATATATAACAATGGATGACCGAATACTGTACAAAATAACCATTATATATTCTTAATTTTTTAGATTTTTTCCGTGACATACCTTTACAAATGTCGGCTTCACCATACCTTTACAAGAATAAGTATAATATTATTGTAATATTACGCTAAATCATTTAAACTCTTTTCTTGGCCGATATATAGTTTGATGGAGGGACGCATTGGTTTTTCAGTCGTAAAATCCAAATTACAGGGCTGTTCGATCTGATTTGTTTGTGTGTGTTACATTCATCCTCATCCGTCAACTGGAATCTGTTCAGACGTTTAGTAAAAGAGGGACTGTCCCTTTAAAGGGATAGTTGAGTTCTGGTAAAGAGAGTACAGTTTTGGTCAAAGTAAGTGAATTTTAGTAACCAAAACCAGCACCATTACATTACAAACTAATTATAGTTATAACTCCACCATGCTCGAAAGGAATGCAAAATTACAAATGACTAAGTAAAAAGCCTGTTATCATTCCAAAAAAAGTTGTTAAAACGCAAGAGGGCGCTCTCTAAAAACTCATTGGTTTTAACCATTTTAAATTAAATATTTTGCATGTGATGGTTCATAAAAATAGTGATTAGCTAGAGTGATAATCAACAACTATTAAAAAACATCTTTCGAACATTTTTGAAAAGAGGAAGCATTAAAAAAAAATGTTAACGGTTGGTTCAAAATTATCTAAAAAATGTGGGGCCCCACATTTATTACAAATGGTTATATTTTTGGATATTTCAGCCATTTCTGAACCGATTTTGATCAAATAAAGTTTATTTTGTCATTAAAATATTATGCTCTTTCAAATTTTACATTCAGTTTTTCATTATCTCACAAAAATATATTATGTGTAGCGCCCTCTATACCAAAACTCAACTATCCCTTTAAGGCGCGATTGTTAATGATGAATTTGGATAGAATTTTCAAGTAAAGAATCAATCCAAAAAGGAAATATTTGTATCTATTTTGG
>JBAMJV010009123.1:10000-15806 GCA_037951105.1 Echinarachnius parma | reverse complement strand
CGTTAATCGTTGAATGTAAAATATACTATAACTGTTTTGAGATAATGACTGACGTCAAAGGCATCAAGGTAAAACAAATAAAAAAATAGTTGATTGAGGGTGGCAAGCCACCTTGCCCTTGAACATACGACTGAGTTGCCCTTAGTAATATCAGCACAAAATCAATATTGAAAAACATGTTCACGACTGAACGACGAATGATGAAAGCTGGGAACTTAAAGTTGCAAAATATTAAAGATAACCTGAGGAAGACCTACGGCGTCAACATCAACAAACAATTTTAATGAAAGTGGTAAACATCACCTTGCCCTTGACTATACGTCTGAGTACCCTCCAGTTATGTCGGTAATAAATCAAATCAATAAAGGTATTTTGAAAGAAAACATTCTCATGGTGATGAATACCTGAAGAAACAAATAATTATCGACATGAAAGTCACATGGGACGTGATAAAGCCATGGACGATCATGACTGGGCAAAAAGGTTATGGTGAGTGTGTTGGGGTGGGGGGGGGGGGGGGGGGGTGGGGGTGGTGGGGTGTGGAGAGTAATCCTAAGAAGGGGGTCGTTTGCCGTGTCGAATATGTGCTACGTATAGATTTTATCTTATACCAGGTGGTGAATTGAGGCGAGACGGGGCAACGATTTTTCACTCAGAGGGTAATTAGCCCCAAGTGAAAACATGTCCTCCTTGATTTTAATCAAATTAATCAGATTCGGTCAAAAATGACACGTATAATGTTAACATCTATACACACATTAATAAAGTTATTTCGTTAAATATTGAAAAGTTACCGACTTTCGAGGGGCTATGTAAAAACCACAATATTTGAAACTTTCCGGATTCATGAAAACGTGTAGATACTGTTTTAAATGTTTTTTGTTTAAAGAAATGTCCCCAACCATGCGTCCCTTTCACTTCACCACTTGATGCACGTAAACACCTTCTGGGACGCACAACAACAACACTCCTTCAAGTGCTCGTGGCTGCCCAATTTTCTGCTCTGGCGCTAATTGTAAATTCAATCTACTTGTGCGATGAGATTTGTCGTGGTTTGAATGCGCTTGGTGCGACGTCGCCGCCTTCCAATCTGGGGTAATGGAGTGAAGTTGATTTCGCTTCTCTTATGTAGTGGGTCCCCCTCCCCTCATCTTTCCCCTTACCCGCTTCTCCTTACCCCATCCCCTCCCCTTCACCTTCCCCGATTTTCCTTTTCCTTCTTTGGAATAGATGATTCATCATACATGTCATAGGAAATTGATAAAAGATCTTACCCCATCCCACTATTTTCACCAATTTCAATCATCTGATGGGCGGATGATTTACTATGGGAATTTGATATATTCCCATACTACCCACCTTCTCATATTTCCAATCCTCTTTGAACACAAAGTTGTACACATTCCACACCCCTTCACCCCCTCCCTCCTTCCTCCCCCTCACCTCCTTCCTCCCCTCCCCCTTCATCCCCTCCACTCCTTCCCCCCTCCCCCATTCCCCCTTCCTCCCCCTCCCACCTTCTCCCCTCCCTACTCCACCCCCTCCCCTTCCTCCCCTCTTCTCCCCCTCCCCTTCCTCCCCTCTTCTCCCCTGCTTTCCCCTCTCTTCACTCACACTCCCAATCCCTTTCCCTCCCCATCCATCCCCTGTACCACCCCTCTTCTTCTTCTCTCCTCTCCCCTTATTTTCTTTTCCTGTCCATCTTTCCAAAAACTAATCATATATTCGATACACTCGACCCCTACTTCTATACTTTATTCCATCCTTATCTAGAGAATATAATTATTACTCATCGTGGAATGGATGAACTCCCATCATCAGCCACCACTTCATCTTACTTCACATCCGTGCCGCCCATCTTTCTCGCGTGTATGGGTGATTAAGTTTTGGAACTGTATACGGTCCTTCATACTCACCTTCTTTCCCACATTCGACATACTCGAAGAAGACTTGATTTGTTGTTGAAATTCGATACGTTTCTCCTACCATATTCCCTCTCCCGGCCCCCTATATTCACCCTTTCAGTATCCGACAATTCGATACATCTACTCTTCATGTGGCCTCCAACAATGTGTATGTAAATGGGACCACATTAAACGCTCCATTATCCCCGCTACCGTTAACACCCTCATAGTCTTTCATTATATCCAAGAACTAAATTATGATAAATGGGAATTTGATATACCCTCTTCACCTCCCCATCTCATGTGCCTCATCAGCTCTGAGATAATAGGGGCAATATTACACGCTCCATTATATTCTCCGCCCCCTTCCCCCATATATAGGTGTCGCCATCATGTTTCCGTCTGGGATAGTAATGAGAGTTCAACGCGCTCCACTCCCCTTCCTATTCCTTCCCATTCGTTTCCTTTTACATCATGCCTTGCCACCTTATTTCTCTCAGGAACAAAGTAACCTGAGGAGGGGTGCTAGGGGTGCTCCCTATAACCGTGTTAACCCCCACATCCATCTCTTTTCGCTTTTCTGTTTACATAATTATCATCTAAGCTAATCAGTTCTAGGGAAGTTCGACCATGAAACGTCGTTTTGCCCCCTACCCCTTCTTCTTTCTATCCTCTTTCTCCATTCACCCATCCTCTTTCCTTCAATTTGTGGTTATTGGCAAGGATTTGGGGATCTGTGAACTTAAAACTCTTTTCCTTTCTGCCATGACATACAGAGGCGTAGAATGGTCGGAGGATTGAGAGCGAGCATGCGAATAATTAGGGGGTACACGGTTAGTATGTATTTGTTTTTGTTTCCAAAGGATTGTCCTGTATGTAATATTTTGGAGGGAATTCATTGGAGACACGCGCCCCCTAGCTACGAAACTGTTTACGTGTTACCTCTTCATCCTCCCTCCCCCCTTCTGGGTGATTTAACGCAGGTGTTGAGACGAGACGATCAAAGTGGCATGAAATATGCACTGCGTTTCGCACCTTGCTAAAGTTGCAGTCGATTTGTCTGTAGCAGTGTTATCAAAGGGATAAATCAAATGGGTTTAAAAAAATCATCAAATACAACAATATCTCCAGCCTCTCCCCCTCCCACCAAGAGCCATCTTTTTGAAAATTATTTTATCCGCAGGAACTATGACTTGAGTTGAGTTGAGTTGAGTTGAGTTTGATGTTTTATTATCCAAATAAAAAGTACATCAATATAACAATCAAATGTCAATGTGTAACATAGATATTAAAAGGATAATTGGGACCAGAAAATAGCATTAAATGCTAATCGTGTCTGGTACCATTAACACACATAAGTAGCGTAGCAATGAGAATATCAGACTTACTAGACGAATTAGTGTCATTAAATATGCTAAGACTACCCAAATTAATAAGAGTTTTAAATATGCATTGATATATTGCACCTGTCGATTTAGGGGGATAGAGAAAAAAAGAAGCAAACTCTTCTGCCCCATCCCATCCCCGCCTTTCGGGTGATTTATCGCAGAGGCTAAGACAATACGAATTACATTGTCATAAATTATGTATACTGAATTCACGCACATTTTACGTTGCCTATATATAGTCTGGAGCTGTTGAACTACATCACGGGAATAACATACGTCATTTTCTCACAATCGATCAAAAATGTATAATTTCTCCTGTGCCTTGCTATATTCATCTTACTAATAGAAGCATAAAACATGTTTGGGGCTGTTATAATTGTGTCCGTCGTTATTGAGATAATTATGTTTGATCGAAGGTGAAAGTGTTGTTGGGATGGTTAAAATTATCTGCAAAGTCAACAAAAACAAAACAATGCCTTCTCTCTCCTAGGCTTTCGCATTCGACCTTCCCAGTTTTCGGATGATTTATCCCAGATGCTCAGACGAGACAAATTAGAGCGTCATAAAATATACACGGCTTACTTAATTACCCTTGCACGCATTTGATAGACTGCCTTGTCAGGAGCGGCGTGCTAATTTAAAGGGTTGACTCAAGTCCTCTTCAAAGTAAATGGAGCGGCTTTGATTAGCGATCGATGAACAATTTCCGTTATTTGGCCTAATGCGTTACTTTTATTATTATTCATCACCGTTTTTACCTGATTGCTCTTATACAATTTGTATTGACGTTTGGAATCCTCATTCGGATTGTTTATTTGGTTTAATGAACGTCCTTGATGATGTTTTGTTTTTGGCCTTCCCCATTACGCGAACTTAGACACGTACTCAAATCAATCTTTACACTACCCTGAATAAGACGTCTTTTAATCGTGCTAATTTGAAAACAATTCAAGACGAGCGATAATTATTGCAGCAACAATTCTTGATCATGGTATCCCTTTGAGTATAAACACGCCACGTATAATGCAGCTTCCTTTATGATAACATTGCGTGTATAGTATGCACCAGGACTGCACTGTTTGTTGGATCTTGATAGCATGTCAGTCCCTTCGCAGACAGAACAAGACCACTCTCTAAAAAAAGGCTTAATGGGTTGATTTAAGAATAATTTTAGCAAAATGATACATGTACTTCAAAATTAATCTTGCCGGTCTTTAAATTCTTCTTTTAAAACACTAATGAAATGCAGCTATAGCCCTATGAGTCTTGTAACTTGTGTGTATATACATAATGAATCAGATATAATTATGCACGATCCGCAAGCCGAGGTTTGTCTTTCAGGGGCCGCGGAAAGGTTTTGAAAGTGGGGGGCTGACCACATTTGAATTGTTATTATAGTTGTTATTTCATGCTTATGTATTTTATTGTTTTAAGCCAAAAAAGTGGGGGGATGCAGCCCCCCAGCCCCCACCCCCCCCCCCGGTTCCGTGGCCCCTGTCTTTGTTATGATTATATCTCTGTGGTCATTGCTTCTGATGGCATGCTCCTTCGTAGACACGACAAGGACGTCTCGTCTCAATATGAAACTCCGAAGAAATTTCGCTAAATTAAAGAATAATTTCAGACCAAATTACACTAATGCTCCCGCTGATTGCTGGATAGGGCAAGGTCTATTGTTTCGGTTCCAATTTCACATTAAATTCCGAATGGCTATGATATTGAGCGTACACGGAGACAAACAGAATAATAAAACAACGCACGGCATAATGTCGAGGGTGAACTTTCATCGTTGCCATCTTCTTATGGCCTAGTTCCACTGCACAGTTTCTCCTTCCGTTTTGTATTCGTTTGACATCCGGAAGGCTACTAGCAGGAAACGAAATGATGCGGACCAAGTTCGGGATGGACATAGTATAGGATACTTTTAATTTGACTCCGTTTCGCGTGAAACATAACGTCATGGAACTTAACAATTTGCTACTTCTAAACTGACCTTTTCGCTACATTTACGTCAGATAGGAAACGGTGCAGTGAGATTAAGCCATTACAGTTTTCTACTCTCGTTTTCTAACCCTCGATCTCTCCTTGTCCTTCGCGTCATCTTGTATTTTGATGTCTGTGGTTTTCTCGTGGTCTTGTGTACATGCAATATATGCATAATTGGAGCACAGACAGACACACGCACGCATATACATGCACACTCACATAAACAAACAGGCACATACACGCAAACACTCATACATCTACAATAAACAAGCACGCACATATAGTAATACACATCATGTAACAGAAGCAAAATATATAGCTCAGTGTAAATGTAAACAAAAAACAACAACAAAAACAAGGGGGAACGAATGATTGACAAGGTGGAAAATGGAAATAAAAATTAGAAATAAAATATGTAAGCCAGAAGTGCACAAAAGAGGCGGGAGATGACAAGATAA
Source organism: Echinarachnius parma (assembly GCA_037951105.1). Classification (NCBI taxonomy): domain Eukaryota; kingdom Metazoa; phylum Echinodermata; class Echinoidea; order Clypeasteroida; family Echinarachniidae; genus Echinarachnius; species Echinarachnius parma. The sequence goes on along the minus strand of JBAMJV010009123.1, from coordinate 10,070 downwards.
CGCCCTATACGAGCAGAAGGCCTGACTCAGTAAAAACAAAAAATCGCGCCATATATTATTACGAGAAATG
>JBAMJV010009123.1:0-2500 GCA_037951105.1 Echinarachnius parma | reverse complement strand
TAGGGGCAAAGTGGCCATGGCGTGCACAAAGTACGGTATAGTGGAATATTAATCAAGTGGTTATTAATTACCTATGTGTTATATAGTCTCTCATGCACGTTCATGGCTCGTGCATGGGACATGGGCTTTATGATGGTGGTTTGGTGGCATTTGCAAACTGACGGCTACAAAGCTAATGCAAAGTGTTTGCACATTATATTAGAGCCTTATATGATCCATGATGTATTCTATACACGAAATATACAGCGATCCCAAATCATGTATAGTTGTTTTGTTCGATAATATAATTCAGGAAATACGAATATACTGTTTAAATGTTCTTGTAAAAAGATAATTAATGACTACTTTGTGGAAATTATAACTTATTATAAGGAAATAAACACACGCATTAGCACACAGACCGTATACATGTATATAGAAATAAACAACATAAAAGACACCGAGACACATGAAGAATATACATTACATATCCACGCATAAACATGACACATACTCAATAACAATGTGATACCTTTTTTTTTTAATTGTTTGATCACAAATGCTAAACAAACAAACGAACCAACAAGAGCCCAGAGTGTGCTGTGACATCAAAGGTCAATACTTAGTTAAGTTAAAGTTAAAGACCTTCCCGTGCCAATGTTGGCACATAAGACGGCGCCTATCTCCGATTCATTAGCCCTAGGCCACACGTCTACTGTAGCGAAAGCTACAGAAGGGGGCCAGTCCGCTGGTAACTCGTGTGATTAACTTTCCCTTCTCCATTCTATAAATGCCGAGTGCCTGGCTAGAAGGCAGAGGGTACCATTTTTAATGTCTTTGGTATGACTCGGTCTGGGTTCGAACCCGGGACCTCCCGTGCATGAGGCGGACACTCTAACCGCTAAGCCACATAAGCCACCGCTAGGCCACCACCGCTAAGCCACCAATACTAAGTAAGTATATATTTCTACTGTCTTGCCGCCTGACCTCCGAAGGGTGGTGATGGACAACTCTAATTATCCTTATTGTTTTACCGCTTGTATATAGTAAACTAACCAACTATCCATGTGGCTCGACCATCCATGGCTTAGTGGTGGTGCCATTTCCTAAAGTCACACTATCAATCAACATGTCAATACCACCGTGTTTCCAATTTAGTTGGGCGAGTCCTCTTGTACTTAAAGTTAAGTAGGGCTTACATTCCTCGGAACATTATCCTCCCAGAGTCGCCAAATCGTCTGAAGTTCATCTCATACATTCGCACTAGAGAGCGGTTCATTACAATTTGGGGTGTAAGCTCCGTGAACAAAACAAAGTATTAAGTCTTACAACGCCACTGTTGTAGATTGTCATGCACCTTGCAATCATTCACGATATGGCAAAAACGCGCTTTATGTATACAAAATGGCAGGTCGAGGGTTAATAGATTATACTCATTTTAACCACGAGACAGAAGGAGATGTAACAGTTGTATTACATTTTGCCCTATACTTTGTCGTTACTCGTAAGAACTGGTTTTCTGGGAATTTTCTCCATGTTTGTCTTTATTTGTTCGATATAAATAATAATCATTTTAAAACTAGATGGATCTTCGACTGCGCGCAGTCGAAAATGATGCCTCCGCCATTACGCAATTTATTTATATCAAGCCCAAATCATGAAAGTTGGCATGCCAATGTGGGGCTTTTAGCTCTCTCAGTGCAGGTCACTCTGGAAATTTTTTCAAATTTCGCCCCCCCAATCGCAAAAACGGATCGACGCCCCTGCAAACATGTAGCTAGTTTTGTATTCAGCTCTTCGATCAGTAATAAAGAGTGTGCCCGGTGAAGTATCAATCAGTGCACTGCGATTAGCTTTGGCTTGATGTATACACGCCCTAGGCAACGGCGCGATGAGAAATGTACATGCCCACTCGTACATGCATGGTGTGACTTGAGTTGCAAAAGGTCACTGTGACTATGAAAACAATAGTAGCGTAGCTATTAAACGGGGCGGGGAGGGAGAGGGGACAAGGGGACATGCATCGGCTTAATGTATACACTCTAGGCAACGGAACAAGATGAGAAATTTACCGTGCCCCCTCGCCCTCGTACATGGTGTTACTTGAGATGCAAAAGGTCGCTGTGGCTATGATAACAATAGTCAATGGGTAGTAGCGAAGCTAATAACAAGGGCTGGGGGAGGGGGAGGCAATATCCCATCCTGTGAGATTTTGCCGCCACATCACTCGCATATTGGGCAACAAATACACTTAAAAAGGCAGCCACAATTATTGGCACAATATTTCCCTTTTTGCGGTACACCCATTTCCCTCTATAGCGGTCTTTGACCCTACACGTCCATCTGGGCCCTATTAGCGTTCCGCCCCTGAAAATACAGTACCCCCTGTGTACATGTGTAGTTTTAATGCCCTTCTTCAAGTAAAACAAACGACGATGCACCGATGAACAAGTGATTTTGCTTTGTGATATACCTTATTTTAAATAAAATAATAACGGCTTATTCTATATAGCGCTATTCC
>JBAMJV010009122.1:0-45461 GCA_037951105.1 Echinarachnius parma | reverse complement strand
TTTCATTGCATTTTGTAAATAAGGTAAAGCCCTCGACTTATACACATTAATCATTCACTCGGAGACATTACGGAAATAAAGACAAATTCAATAAAGTAAGTCACACACCGTCCTACTTTATCTGCTTGAAAGACCCGCCGAAGTCTTGACTTGCAGGGGTGGGCACGATCTATTGGCCCATTGTTCAACAGCTGTATTTTGATGCAGGTGTCGCTAAATGTGCAGTTCTGTGTGTGATACTTAAATATGGGCGATGTGATAGATTAAAATAACGTTATTTAGCATGCTTACGGGAAAATTGTGTGTCAAAGAACAACAAAGTGCTTTTAAGAGTGAGGCAGAGGAGCAAATAATGACAAATATTCTCCTCAATAAACAAGGATGATTGAACAGAGTCATGTTAAAAAGGCACTGAACCATACGGTGTGTTTGACACGCATCGTAGCGGCATGGCACCACTCTCGGGCTACTCTGGGCAAAACTTCCAATGTTTACATCGAAATCTAGAAGTGATCCCGGGGCCTGACCATGCCGAAACTTCGGTATGCCATTCATAAATATACAGGCTGAATCCTTTGTTATTTTAGCGATTTTTTTCATAAAATTAACTTTTTTGTGTTTTTCAATACTTGGAGATTGATCATCAATATTTTATCTATCTCTGAACCAAAAATGAAGAGATAAATCGTCCAGGATCATGTCAAGATAATCGTGAATTTCCGATGAAAACGAATCAAGATAGGATTCTCCGTCAGAGTAGTGACTCACCGCGAACTCCGTTCATGAGCCCTCCAACACTGTACGTTAACTGAGCGAACCAACCAAAGTTTTTCCAGCCAGAAACCACTTTTACTTCATGAAACTGTATTTTTTCTCTGCTACAGGTGTTTGACGTAAGTTTTTCATGATTGATCACTCCATTATTAAGTTCATAATCGATGATTTTGACAGAAAACAAAGTGAATATTTTGATTTTGCGCGCTCTGAAATCACAGGGAGTAAGTGCAAACGAAGAAAGAGTGTGATGTCACCGTCTTGCACATAGGCCACGTGCGTTGCGAGCGGGGAATTTCCATACAAAATTCGGGGGAATTGGCTCTTACGACTGGCGTAGAAACTCCCTCGTATTTTTAATTTTTTTTTCTTCTTTATTTTCCTTTATCTTTCTGGATTTTCTTTGTTTCTCTTTGTTCGTTTTCATGGCAACACTGCATTTCATAAGATTATTGGTATGAAAAGATATATCTGCCATTACTTAGGAATGCAAGGTGTTTCAGATCACAATTTTGCAATGAGAAAGGTGATACTTTGTTTATATTCTTTAATTTTCTTAGTTTTTCTTGGTTTTTCATTGTTTTTCTTTGTTTGTCACCATGGCAACAGGACATTTGATGAAATTAGTTGTATAAAAATATTTGTTTGCCATTATTTTGGGATGCAAGGTGCTTAATTATACTATTTTGTGATGAAAAAGGTGATATTTCATTTATTTTCTTTTATTTTCTTTGTTTTTGTTTCCATGGCAACGCTATTGATGATTTTAAGTTTGTAAGAATATTTTTTTTGAAGTTGAAGAAGAATTAATTAAGGATGTCATATTTCAATTTTCAACTGAAAACAAGAATTATTTTTGGAGATATGGCACATCAAACTTTATTTGAAATTGTATATTGTATACTCTTCTCAAGACGTTTGTAACCCCCGGTGCCATGCTTCTACAGTGAAACCCTATACAAAATGTTCAGGAAACACCCCAACAAAATATTAATGAAAAAATCATATCTCAAGAACCGATTAATGTAATTACTTCATTTTTTTTTGCATCTTGAATGATAAATTCTGTTCTTCACAAAGACTGCAAAATCGTCCTAAATGCATTTGAATTTTCAGCCTAACATCCCTACCTGTGTAGTGCTGAAAACTGACCTTGATGATCAGATCGATTGATCGGAGCGGCAAAATTGTATTGATCATCGAATACCAAAGCAACATATATCCATATTAATAAGCCCAAGGTAATCTTGTACGGGTATGCTTTCATTTCAAACTGATAACATCTTCTTTTACAAAATTACTCACGCCGATTCTGAGCTTAGTCCCATGTAATTAATTTGGCGTAACCTTTCAGAATCACATGGGACTAAGCTCAGAATCGGCGCGAGTAATTTTGTAAAAGGAGAGGTAATCAGTTTTAAATGAAAGCATACCCATACAAGATTACCTTGGGCTTATTCGGTTACAGTCCGTTATTCCGAAGGTTCGTTATTCCGAAGGTTCAGTCATTCCGAAGGTTTGTTATTCCGAAGGTTCGTTGATCCGAAAATAAATCGGGTTCGTTATTCCGAAGGTTCGTTATTCCGAAGTTCCGTTGATCCGCAAATAAAATCGGGTTCGTTATTCCGAAAATTAAATCGGGCTTGTTATAATACTATAGTTTGTGTTTTGTTTGTTTAATTTACAGCCTGCATTAAGCATACCCCTCCCCCTTTCCCTCCCTTGGCCATACCAATCAAACATTTAAGTTTATTTTATCTCTTTATATGAAATTATAGCATTATAACAAACCCAAATTCATTTTCGGATTAACGAACCCGATTTCATTTTAGGAATAGCGAACCTTCGGAATAACGAACCCTCGGAATAACGGACCTTCGGAATAACGAACCTTCGGAATATCGAACCCGATTTTTATTTTAGGAATAGCGAACACTCAGGTATAGGAAATTTGCGTGTTCGGAATAACGAACCTTCGGAATAATGCAACAAATGTTCGGATTAACGAACCTTATTTCATTTTCGGATTAACGAACACTCGGGTATAGGAAATTTGCGTGTTCGGAATAATGAACCTTCGGAATAACGAACCGCACCCGCTTATTCATATGGATATGTTGCTTTGGTATTCATTTATATTCCCAAAATATGTTTTTGGGGATCATTTTCCAAAGAAAAAAAAACAGATTTTTTTTTTTTTTTTTTTTGCCGATCCGATCTTCCGATTTTTTTTGCATGATCGAAAATCGGCAAAAACGTGATCGGCATGCCGATCCGATGATCGGTTACAGCGTTACACCTGTGGCTGTGGCAGCGCGCATGTCATTGACATTGTCAATATTCCCATGCAAAAAAGGGATTTAATCGATCACGTTCAGTAAAACAACACATATAAATATAACACCTTAGTCTAGAATGTTCTTGAGTTGTGATTGGTTGAATTCATGATTTTCAGAAGAAATGATCAATTGCACTCTCTAAGTTGATCCGAGTGCAATAGCAAGCCAATAGTATGTAATGACGTCACTGTCAGTGCAATATAATAGCTACTTTAGTTTATAAAATAGCTATAGTATTTCAAGCATGGTAATTGGTCAAAACGCGTCACGTGACATTCAACTTTTTTCGCGCACTGCACGGGTGTGCAGACGATGCGCAAAATAAATGATATTGCACACTCCCGTGATCGATTGGAAATTGGAACGTTTCATATTTTTATAACTGTGTTTGGATTTTAATGTTGTGTATACCCTTATGGATTATACTCGACTCGAGCTTGCAGCAAAATGTGGAATCCCATGGACCTTTAATTCGGTAAGTAAGAATAGCTTATTTGTCATTTTGGATTTTTATTTGTTATCAAAACTCGATGTGTCGCTATTTTATAAAACCAATAGCGCACTTGCCCTAGTTGTTCGGCAATGTAAGTGCAGTGTACGCTCGGTATCTTCAGATGGTACGCACTGCGCACTCGCCTAGCGGCTCGTGCGCAGAGGCGGCACCAATCTAAAGAAACCTCGCGTGCACTGCACTTACACTACCGAACGCCGTGCCGTGCGCTATTTGTATAATAGTGCACAAATTGCACTGACAATGACGTCATCAATTAAAGGGATCTAGTAACTTTGTTGACATGTGCAAAAAGTGATGAATGGTTGATGCAATGTACACCGTGTCCCAGAAAAAACGAAACCGGGTTTCATGGCAGAAATTTTATGTTATAATGAATAATTTCCTTGATGATATATATATGTCTGAAAAGCTATGTGTCTCTTCTTTTATTTGATATACAACTTATGGCACATAATTCACGCATGACTGAATTAGAACGATAGAAAGTGGTGTTACCAAAATTCAATTTGCGCGCAGAAATTGCAAGTTGGGTGATGTTTTGGGGAGAGTTTTAAGAGTAGTAAACGTACTTATTTTGAAAAAGGACAGACACCGCATGAAAATTCATAATTTTATCTTTTATATGACACCTCATGATTAAAAAATAAATTATATATGCCAGAGAACGAATACAATGAAAACATGCTTGATTCCAGCCCAAATGAGTAACTTTCCTGATATAGCCTGTTTCCTGATCCCCATGTTTGTGTAAATTCACTCATGCATCAAAGTCCATTGTCAGCTGCTAGTCAGGAAAGCTGAGCGACTTCTTACTCAACTTTCACTCATTCGGGCAGAAATCAGGCATGTTTTCATTGTACTCGTTCTCTGGCATAAATCATTTATTTTTTTAGCATGAGGTGTCATGTAAAAGATAAAAATATGAACTTTTATGTGGTGTTTGTCCTTTTTAAAAATAAGTACGTTTACAACTCTTAAAACTCACCCAAACTTCAAATTTATGCGTGCAAATTGAATATTGGTAACACCACTTTCCATTGTTCTAATTCAGTCATGCTTGAAGTATGTGCCATAAGTTGCACATCAAATGAAAGAAGAGACACAGAACTTTCCAGTCATATATATATCATCAATTAAATTAATCATTATGACAGAAAATTTCTGCCATGAAACCCGGTTTCGTTTTTTCTGGGACACGGTGTATATTGTTGTTATCTCATATGTCCACAGGGTATTGTGTGAAAATTTCAAGTCAAATGTACATTGCATGGCCAAGTAATGAGCGAAAATGCAAAGTGATATACACTAACTCACTGCACTCACTTTGTACACGGAAGAAAAACTCGCCCGGAGTTTTTCTTATCTGAATACTTTGATCGTACATATCTTTGTAACGAAAGGGAAATTTGAAAAACCAAAACCTGTCCCATGATTTTATTGTTAATACGAATACAACAAGGTATGAGGGAACCCCTAGAATTAAAATTTTATTTTGAGGATTTGGACAATGTTACTAAGTCCCTTTAAATGAGTGATGCATGCATTGATGCGCCGATTATCGATTCACCGGTACTCTTGTGTACGAACGTCCGTACAATACATCATACAGTAAAACATTGATTGCACATCAAATTTGGATTATCGTGAGTTAAGTTGTAGACTTCGACTCGACTAGCCTTGCTAATGTGCATGTGCATACAGTACAGTGCAGTGGCATTTTATAGTTTCTAAACTAAACTAGACTAGATCTAGATGGATTAAAGGGGACCACCAGGCAAAGAACAACGCATTATTATATGTTTTGGTACCGTTTTGTGATATCAAATAGATACCCAACATTTTGCAAAGGGTTGTGTAATTCATAAACAAAGGAATAAATTTCCACCACTTACGGAACCACTGCTATTTCCTGGTTCCATTCGGGCCAACCATTTGCGAGTGCGTCAATGCAGCTATTCACGCGCACGTTTGTAAACAATAGATTCCCGGGCGATTCGTTTGCTCTGCATACATTGCAATTCACTGCACACATAGCAGTCTGCGTATTTCAGACCGCATGAACGCATGCTTTAGAATGGTGATGCGTTTCCAATTATTTTTTTCTTTCTTTCTGGTAACATTTTTGTGAACTTGTTGATGGAATGGAATATTAAAGATGTTACCTTTCTTTAATACGAATATTATTTTTGGGTGGTGGTACTAGGGTACTAGGTCTAGGTCTCGTCTACTGTCTAGTCAAGTATACAGTATGCATTTATTACCTTGGCCTAGCCTATATGCTTGCCTTTGCATTGGCAATCAACTGATTGCAATTGGATTTCGGGGAATGCGCTGGGATGGACATGATGGACATAAAACTCAAGGTAAAACAACACGTCTTCATTTACTTGGCTTATTTGCAATTTGTAAAAAATTCAGCGCCGTATGTCATGGGCATGGGCATGGCTATAGTCTCCCATTGGGTTGTTGAGGTGTTATTAAAGAAAATAATGAATGCTTTTGCCTGTGCAATTGGGCCGATAATATTTCACTCAATGCGAGCCTCGCCTCTTGTCTATTGCACGCGGCACTGCGTGCCTTGTGCAGACTAGGCTTGGCTCGCATTTCATGCAATATTATTCGCCCATTGCACGCAAAATCATACATTATTTCCTTAATATTGCGTTAGGAAGAGGCTTCTTTTTTGGAAGGGTTTACAAGAAAGTTGATTTGGAGAAAAATGTGCAAATTCTTTAATAATAATAATAATAGTGGATACTTGTAGTTGTATAGCGCACGTTCCGTCTTTCGACGCTCACGGCGCTTAGAAAACAAAAACAAACAAACATCAACACTTAATTATCAAATAAATGTGTTTTTCAACAGGAAGCCAATGGAGAGAACGGAGAATTGGTGTTATGTGTGAAGACTTCTTTGTGTAGTAATCTCGCAGCAGAATTCTGTAGGCGTTGGAGCTTATTAACTTCTTTTTGGGGGAGATTACCAAACAAATAGTTAGAAAAGTCAATGCGAGATGAAATCAATGCGTGAATCAAGGACTCAGAAGCAGAGGGTGACAAATTTATACTTCCTAATGAAACCCAAATTGCGTAATTGGAATCGAACAGACTGTGATACATACGATATGTGGCTAGTGAAAGTAAGATTAGCATAAAAAATAACACCAAGATTACGAACAGTTTGGGCAGGTTTTACATGACAATTTCCAATCCTAATTTGACACTGGTCACTCATGATTAATCTTTGACAACATCTGTTTTGAGCCAAATGATACAAACTCTGATTTCCCATCATTCATTTTCAAGCCATTACTTTCCATCTAAATTTTAACATCATCAAGACAAGACTCTGAAAGTCTTGTGATTGTGATAGAAAGGGCATTGACAGATGGGGGAAATGAAACAAACAGTTGAATGTCATCTGCATAACAATGGTAACTAATATTGTGTTTACAAAAACTTTGGCTAATAGGTTGTGAGGTTGTGAGGATAGTGGGGTCGGATGTCGCATCATTAACTCTAACACATTGTGAGAGATATGACAGATATGATTTAAACCAGTCAAGGGCGAGACCATGTATACCAAAAGATTGTAGCCTGTGAATCAGAATGTCATGTTCCACCGTATCAAAAGCTGATGACATATATCTAGTAGTATATTAAGAGCTGTGATATTTCCATCGTCCATTTTTTTCAAAACATGGTCAGTAAGATTTGTGAGAAGCGTTTCCACACTATGATGAGGGCAGTAAGCTGACTGACGGTTATCTAAAAGATTTTTCTCCTGCATGTACATCAAGAGACGAGAAAAAACTAGACGTTCCAAAACTTTACTTAGAAAGGGCAAGTTTGATATTGGATGATAATTTTGCAGAGATTCCTTATCGAGATTGGCTTTTTTGAGAGTGGGGCGTATCACAGCTCTTTTCAAATCTTGTGGAACTACACCTGAGTCAAGGCTTGCATTTACAATGTTAACAACAGCTGGTGCAATAGCTGGTAGACACTTCTTTACAAGATGTGTGGGCAGTGGATCTAATTCACATGATTTGTTTGGCAATTTCATAATAACACTTTCTACTTCATTGAGAGTTACAGGGTGAAATGAGCATAAAGATGAGTGTACATCATACATTTCTTCATTTGATTTGATTACAGGCAGGTTTGCTCGAATATTAGATATATATCTTATCAACAAAATACTGACTAAACTGGTTGGCTAAATCTTTACAAGACTGGTGTTCAGGAAGTGGCGATGCTTGGTTTCTGTTCAGAAGCTGATTAACAACTTTAAAAAGTTGTTTCGCATCTTTGCCACATTCCTCGACTTGGCTTGAGTGATCAGTAAAGATTTTGCCTCTTTGATAAGTGGCTGAACAAGTTGACGTTGGCTACAATACAGGTGTATCTCCAACTTTGTTGCACGCCACTTTCTTTCAAGTTGTCTATGACAAAGTTTTGCCTGAGCGATTTCATTATTGTACCACTGTGTGTTAGGACGAACAGTGACACAAAGTCGTTTCTGTGGAGCATATTTGTCCTAGACTTGGTACAACAGATGTATTCTTTATGAGTTCATGCAGCTGCTCGTATAATTTCCACTTTTATTTGATGCATCTAATGTTTGTTTTGTGCGGTGAAACTAGTTGGTATCTGGTAATAGGGCACAGTCTTATAGAAATAGTGCGAGGTTTGGAGATATACCAGAATAGACACCGATACATTTTGAATTTCTCGAGTGCATTTAATATTGCATCGAGGCTGCAGGTAATATTGTTGAAATCTAAAATTAAATAAAGTTTTAAACTTTATAGTTACAATGTCAATAATTCAGTCGAAATACTTGTCCTAATTGAAAATAAAAGCCTTTGCTCAGCAGATAGATCCAGACTAGCTTAGATGTCATCTGTAGAGAAGATGAGTATTCAGGGGATCAAGAGCTTCTGGCAAGATGACGTTGACAGGCAAAATATCCAGTGCTTTCATCTGCTCACCCTCACTGTTGGCCACTAGGGCCCCGTTTCATGAAAGGGTCTTAACTAAGACCTTTGTCTTATCTTATCTAGCGAGGAGCTAGTACTAGTACTAATACAACTAAACAAAGCTTTTGAATTTCCAACGGCTATCGACGCCCTGTGCGGAACGCACCGTACCTCTGCGCCAGATAAGATAAGACAACTGTCTTAGCTACTTAGACCCTTTCATGAAACGGGGCCCAGAATTGTTGATGGCTCTTGCCTGTGCCAGCAGGCCGGTGCTAATTTCGACTTTAACACACTGCAAAATTATGACTAATTTATAACTTTTCTGCCTGTCCCTTGACTCCCTTTGCTCAGCAGATAGATTAAGGCAAGCTCCAATAAGAGATGTCGTCTGTAGAGAAGCTGAGTATCCAGGGGATCAGGAGCTTCGGCCAAAATGACAGTGACAGGCAAATCGTCCAGTGCTTTCATCTGCTCACCCTCACTGTTGGCTACTGGGGCCCCGTTTCATGAAAGGGTCTTAGCTAAGACCTTTGTCTTTATCTTATCTAGCGAGGAGCTAGTACTAATACTAATACTACTAAACAAAGCTTTTGAATTTCCAACGGCTATCGACGCCCTGTGCGGAACGCACCGTAGCTCTGCGCCAGATAAGATAAGACAACTGTCTTAGCTACATAGACCCTTTCATGAAACGGGGCCCAGAATTGTTGATGGCTCTTGCCTGTGCCAGCAGGCCGGTGCTAATTTCGACTTTAACACACTGCAAAATTATTCACTAATTTATAACTTTTCTGCCTGTCCCTTGACTCCCTTTGCTCAGCAGATAGATTAAGGCAAGCTCCAATAAGAGATGTCGTCTGTAGAGAAGCTGAGTATCCAGGGGATCAGGAGCTTCGGCCAAGATGACGGTGACAGGCAGATCATCCAGTTCTTTCATCCCCTCACCCTCATTGTTGGACAGAATGGGGCCGGAAAAACGGTAAGTCAAGTTTAGTCAACATCCCTCCCATGCTTTTAGGAGGGACCATCTACAAAGTACGTACGCAATTTTTGGTCCGAAATTGACCACCCCTCCCCCCTGTACGCACTTTTTATACACGTGGTTCAATGGAGAGTACGCATCAGATTTAACCCCCTCCCCTCTCCCCCTTGTGCGTACATACTTTGTAGATGGCCCCTTACTCTGGTTGGATCAATCGGGCAGCACCCAAGGGCATTGCATGGTTTGACCGATTGGGGGCACATGAGCTATCCGGGTGGTGGGGTATTAGAAGCTGAGTATCCAGTGGATCAGGAGTCTGGTGACAGGTACCGTAAATCTCAGTGTATAAGACGCACCCCCAACTTTCACAGCAAAAAAAAAAAAAAAAAAAAAAAAAACCTGTATTTTTTTTAAAGACCCTGAAGTGCTGTTGGAATGCTTATACCACTGGTCTAGGGCATGACAATAGCTTAATGTTGAATGTAGCATTCATCAACATCATTTTCTCACATAAAAATAGTGGTTAGTACACAAATTGCACATTTATTGAGCAGTAACACTGGTGCTCATAAATATTCATATATTCATATTCATGAATATTCATGAGCACCAATACTCACTAAATATAATGCAATTTTCTAAATTTACTAACAAGTAACAACTATTTTTAATTATGAGCAAAATTTATAACCACTGGTTAGAAAATTGCATATTTAATTAGTACTGCTGCTCACGAATGTATGAATATTCATTAGTGCTCAATAAACTTGCAATTTTTACATCTGTAACCAATATTTTTCGTGTGAGAAAAAGGTATATCTTGCTGAATGCTACAACTGACAACAAGCTCTTGTCATGCGTGTCCCCCCCACAAAAAAAAAAAAAAAAACAGAAAAAAGTGCGTCTTATACACGGAGATTTACAGTAGATCATCCATTTTTGTCATCCCCTCACCCTTAAAAAAAAGATGGTAAGTCATTGGGTAAGTCGAGTTAGTCAACATCCCTTCCCTTCCTTTTTTTTTGGGGGGGGGGGGGGTGGTATGTGCCCCTGGGCCCCCAAAAGCAAGGCCACTGGTGGTGCTATTCTCATTTGAATCAAGTAGCCCAAATACAGAAGGAAACAAGCCTACTGTTAGGTACATGTAGGTAGGTATAATATATCACTATTCAGTACCACATCTACAAGTAAATAGTCCAGTAGGAGTCAACTGTGATTGAAGTATGCTTTGAACTGGGGATTTCCCACCATGGTGAAAAAGAGTCGTATTAAGTTATAGAAAAAATGAACCCATTGAATTAATACATGAATCTTGTGCAGCTACAATATATCCACAAGATATGTGTTGTGAACAGGAATCGCAAAGATGTGTTAAATCGCAAGTCAGGAAATATGTGCACTAGGCGGGAGCCAGTCAGATTTGCACATTTAGGCACATTTTCTGACAATTCAATGCAACTTTGCAATTAATCTTTATGCAACACTCCCCAGGTTACACTAGTCAATTTACTTTGTCAAATTCAACAAAACTCAATTGGAGGTTCCAGATTTCTCATTTTCCTTGTTGTTTGGCTTATGGTAACATGAAATATAATGGGTTTTGACTTTTGAAATGGAGATATATAAGATTTAATTTAGATTGCATTAAAAATCAATTGGCAGTAGGTGATAAAATATCTTGACAATTTTTCTTTTTTAAAAACTTTGTAAACAGTGTTCTTTTTTCTTTGAAACTTTTACACGTTATTCAAAAGGACCTTACAATGACATTGGACTATTGGTATCATGGTTGAATTCTATATCACTTTCGGCAAAACCATATAAAATTAATGGATCACTTTAAAACTTAATTGGTATATACCGGGTAATACCAAAGCCAAAGTCTGTTCATTTGTTTCTTCCTGATATGTACTTCAGAAATGCTGAAGAGGTACTTCAGAGATTAAAGCATGTGTTTAAAGCCATGTAGGAACCAATGTAGCTCTCTTCAATTATTAGTGTTATGTAATGTTATGTACCCAAAATTAGACAAATTCATTATCCCAAAATTTAGCATCATGTATAGGAGACTTCGACATGCCTGTAACTCAATTTGGCAAACAAATTTACTCAATATATACCCTTCTAACTCTCTCCTAAAAGATTAAGACACATTTTCTTTTCTCTCTCTTTTTAATTCCAGACCATCATAGAATGCCTGAAGTATGTCTGCTCTGGGGATTTCCCACCGGGCAGCAAAGGAGCTGCCTTCATTCACGATCCAAAGGTCGGTGCAGTCACATTACCATACTGTTGTGTGTCACAGGCAATGCATAGACAATGCATGGCTGACACGCCAACACATGCATTGGGCCGTATGCATAAAAACAAGCAATTGCTTGTGCTAGCCTTTTGCTTGAATCGGTATGCATAAAAACAAGCAATTGCTTGCAAGCAAAAGCATTTGCTTACAAGCACAAGCAATTGCTTACTGCTCGTAAGCAATTGCTTACCAAACAAGCAATTGCTTAAAATCGTATGCAGAAAACGAACCTTTTACTTGTCTTGATAAGCAATTGCTTGCGTTTTTTCAAGCACATCCAGACCAGCTTGAGCTCTTGCTTACTCAGGGCATTCGCGTTTAAGGATCAAATTTTCGTACCGTTTCAGGATGATTTCAAGCTCCATATTCCAGAGGTTATGTTGTGATCAAATTCCTGTTATTTTAGACTTTTTACGGCAATTTTTGTCCATCGATCTGCACAGAAACCCCCCTGATGCTCTGCGCTGTTTCCCCCCTATTTGCGTAATATAAAATACTGCTGCCAGGTCGGGCACGAAGCGTTGTTGCCCTGCAGTGCGATGTTCACACAACCGTAACGATCCTTTGTCCAACACGTAAGCAATTGCTTAGGCAGTGCAAGCAAAAGGTTTCAGCACAAGCTGAAGGCTTGTGCATACGAATTTAAGCAATTGCTTGAACTTGATCTTTTGCTTGACAAGCTCTTGCTTGTGCTTAAAGCATTTGCTTATAATAAATAAGCAATTGCTTGTTTTTATGCATACGGCCCATTGTCTACGTACTATGTGCGACCATGAAATTATGTGTACATCCACTCCTGTAGATTTAAATTGATTCAAATTTTTACTTATTCCAATGCTAGAAAATAAAATCAACTTTTCTTTTTACTTATGGCCCAGTCAGGCTAGTACAAATGTTTTTTTTTTAAACATGAGTAGATTGAAAACCTTAATGTGATGGCCCCAAATAAAGAAAAATAATAACATCTCTGATATAATTATTTGGTTTCCCATTTGGGCAAGTAAAATTTGACATCGACAACATTTTGGTTGCCCAAGGCAAGTTTTTAGTGCCCCCGTGCAAGTGAACCTGTGCATATTACAGTTTTATTTATTCCTATCAACCAGGTTGCGCATGAGACAGAGGTCAAGGCTCAGGTCAAGCTGCGGTTCAAGGACAAAGCAGGCAAGGATGTTGTGGTCACCAGGAACCTGGTTGCTACACAGAAGGTATGCGATGAGAGGAAAAATCTCTTTAAAATGCTAGAAATTCCCTTTTATGCCTCCCTGATGAAGTAGTATTTCCTTGTGTCCCAGTCCGGCAAGTGAATTCAAGATATATCTTAAGTTTTAATGGCTAGAAATTATTATTCTGGTAGCTCCAAACAAAAGTAAATCATTAAGAAGTCTGTAAATGAAATATTGGTGGCCCAAAGCTAGTCTTTAGTGCCCTCAGCCGGTGGACCTGTGCTAGTTTTGGAACCCTGTCTTGAATCTGATAAAAATTCTGAAAGGTGTTATTACAAGTTACAATGCTGTTGTTTATTCTGCTGACATCTCATACATGTAGATCAAAGAATGTAATAATCAACTTGATGTTTATCATATTGTTATCATAATGATTATGTTTTGTTTGATCCGCAGTTGAAGAGAATTGAGTTCAAGTCCCTGGAAGGAACCATCCTCAGAGTGGACAACTTTGGAGAGGTGAGACTAACCCATTGAAGACTATTCAATATTATATCCCTCATAAGAATGTTCTAGCCATGTGATTGGTTGAAATACCGTCACGTGTTCAAGTATAATTTCTCCCATACACTCCCCAACATCGCCCAGAGAGGTATAGTACGTTGATAGTACTTTTTTTTTTTTTAGGGGTAGCAAACTTTTTTGCCCTGCCGAGGGTGATATAGTAAATTGCTGATACGCATGCAATTCTCATAGAGCACGTTTACAAACGAGCTGTTTTGCTTCCATGACAACCCAGAGTGCATGATTGTACCTTCGCAGATCACCTCGGCACGTATGGTTTGACCATCACCCTCCCAGTTGATGGTTATTTGCTTAATAGATATAAAGCAAGTCTCCACACTAACTTTTCTTTCTACTTGCCCATTCGGGCTAGTTAAATTAATAATTAAAAAATTTTATGTCACTAAAATATATTTTAACAAATCGCTATTCGTTAAGTACAGTTTGATATTTTAGTGACGTAGATACAATAAATTTTAACTTAAAATCGTTTTCAGAATACACCACCCCCTGGTATATCCATTTTCCATAGACCCCAGGATCAGTCTTTAACAAATTAACACTTTTAACCTGACCTATAACTCCTATATGAAATGTTCCATTAATCAAGTTACATAATCTGAATTCGAACAACTAAGAACCACCCCTAGAAGAAAAAGTTCTTCAATGATATTAAATTTGAATGTTGATTGACATGATGCTAATAATGTGTAGCTACAGAAAAAAATTGTATTAGAAATTAAAGTTATGTTGAAATTGTATTCTTTTGCTTTTTTGTATCAACCCTACAGAAAAATAGCATAAGTTCAAGATGTGCCGAGATAGATCGAGAAGTAAGTTAACTTTGAATTTACTCTTTTAATCCTGTAAATTCTCAAAAAATATTTCAACCGCGTAACCTCGGTCTCAAATTTGTAATTTAATGGTTATTTCATGTCGAAAAACCCAATGATATGCTCAAATTTGGTGATTAGGGTAATTAAGTCTTTTTAAAGCCAAACTCTCAAATTTCAAATATAGTTTAATATAATAGGTATAGATGGGTACCGGTAGGAGGTAAGCCTTTATGTGAAAGATCTTCTCAATGCCCATGAGCCACTTGGAAGCACCATGGAGTAGAGATGGTACACTATGTGTGCTGGTTTGCATTGTATCCTATGACCGAGGTAATAGCGTAAAGCGCTATGGAGCATTTATGTATTTAGCGCTATTATAAGAAACTATTATTATTATTATTATTTATATATATTTTTGATCCATAACTCTCTGGCAGATGGTGGAGAGTCTTGGGGTTTCTAAGCCAGTCCTCAGTAGCGTCATCTTCTGTCACCAGGAGGATGCAAATTGGTAAGCAAACTTGCCCCATATTCATGAAACCCAGCTAGCTTAGTTCCACGCTAAGTGTATTTTAAATGTGCAGTTCATCGAGCAACAAACAGTTTTCCTAGTCCCCAACTAGGGTCAACTGGGTTAGCTTTAGGTACCCTCTAAGTAAACCTAAGTTAGCAACTAAAAGATCTTGTGTATAATGCTTAGCCACGTCATCCAAATTATACTTAGAAAGGAACTAAGCTGGCAGGCTTTCATGAATATGGGCCCTGGTATCTTTTTATTCATCTGTTTACTTTAACAAAATAATATAAATAAAAATGAGCGAAGAAAATTGGGCTTCGCAGGGATTCTCAATACTGAAAGAATAAGATTGTATTTATTTGTTTCTACATTCACACACTAGATACATTTTGAATGAATAGTATATAGACACCCTGACTTATTTACCAAGCTGAATTTACTTACTATTCATTAAAGATGAAGGGGGGGGGGGGTTAGATATTAGTGTAAACCTGCCTCTTGATGACCTGAGTCAAATGGATTATTACAATTTTAATTTGGAACTCAAGGGGTAAAGTAAAGTTCCATGTGTTTTTGTTTTGATTCTAACTGTTATTAAACAAATGTTATATAAACATTTTAAAGATATTGTGAGAACTGCGATCGTTCTTTAGAGAGGTATGTTTTGTTGATTGATTCAATGTTACTAGATCACTTTACATGTTTATTAAAAAGTTATAATTTTGTTATAATTGTTCTACAGGCCTCTTAGTGATGGGAAGACGCTAAAAAGCAAGTTTGATGAGATTTTTGCAGCTACACGGTAAATATGAACACAAATTTTTTGAATCTGAATGAATATCAAATGTATGAGTATTTTTCCTTAAGGTCAGAAAGGCATGTTTAATTGCACAGTTCGGTTTTTAGTACAAACCAGAGTTGAACTTATTAACAGAACAATACAGCTGAGGCGTTTCAATAGTTTATATTGTTTAACCACTCTTGCTTATATTGACAACTTATCAAAATAAAGATACTTATAATTGTGTGTTATTGTTCTTCCCCAATGTAATGTCAGAATAGAATAACAACTTTACAATTTGATATTTTTCAAAAACAGGGACATTCCTAGGCATGTTACAAACAACTCATACAGACAACAGAAAGATGATTTTTTATTATATATTGAAATGTTTGAGAACCTTTTATTACAGTGCAGTTTTGTTTGTTTGAATATTTAATTGTCAAAAATAACTTGTTATTGTGAAATTTGGAAATGCATTTAAATCAAACAGCTAATAAATTGTTATTGTATGCCCAGTGTAATGGGAAAATTAATGAAAGATTATATTTTGTTCTCTTTCAGATACATCAAAGCCCTCGACACTATCAGAAAGCTACGTCAGGAGCAGGTGAGTTCAGTTCAGTTCAGTTTATTTTCTCAATATAAAAGAACAATATAAAATACATTCAAAATAATAACAATATAAAAGTATACTACATTTTCAATTTTAAAAATGCAGATTGCATGTAAAAATTAAAAGTAATTATTTTTAGATCCAGGTATAGACTTGATTAATTGATAATATTTATGTCATGTTTTTAAAATTCTCAGATTATAAATTAATTATAAATAATTCTTTTTATTTGCAAATAAACCAAACTGGAATTGAATCTTTGTTATTTTGTTTTTAGAGTTCTCAGATCAGAGAATTTGTGACTGAAACCAAACATCTGAAAGAGTGGAGAGAGAAGGCTAAACAGGTATGATTTTTTTTGTTCAGTCAGTGTTTGTAGCCGTGTAATGTAATGACGCAGGCCCTACAGTTCACATTAAAGGACAATGAAACTATGGCTTTCGGCTACTATTATCATTTAGAGGGTGAACAGACATTTAATTTGATACATGACTTGGCAATTTTGGCCAACTGGATCCCATGAAATGCCTCTGTGAACATACCCAAATTTTACTAATTGTTACGGCGGCAAAAGATGATGGGAGCGGCCATGTTCGTGTAGTTACCCGACATACTTTGCAAATTCTGACGTATGTGAGGATGGCCGAACAAAAAGATAGAAAAGCTTTGCACTGATTTGCAGACTCATCAAAGCGTCTACCAGAGCTGCCAACTAGTACGGATTTTCCGTAATTGGTACGGAAATTGACGCCCATTACGGGAGTACGGAATTCCGCTTAAAGGGACTAAGTAACATTGTCCAAATCCTCAAAATAAAATTGTAATTCTAGCGGTTCCTTTATACCTTGTTGTATTCGTATTAACAATAAAATCATGGGACAGCTTTCGGTTTTTCAAATTTCCCTTTCATTACAAAGATATGTATGATTGAAGTATTTAGATAAGAAAATCTCCGGGCGAGATTTTCATCCCTGTACAAAGTGAATGCAGTGAGTTGGTGAATATCACCCAATATCACTTTGCATTTTCGCTCATTACTTGGCCATACATTGTCCATTTGACCTGAAATTTTCACACAATACCCTGAGGACATATGAGATAATAACAGTATACATTGCATCAACCATTCATCAGTTTTTGCACATCTCAACAAAGTTACTAGATCCCTTTAAAAATTACGGGAAAAAAAAAAAAAAAAAAAAAAAAATCGATTTATTTATTTATTTATTTTATTTATTTATTTATTTTTTTTCTTCTTTTCCCCCGGATATATCCGATTTCTGTCCGTTTTTTCAATTGGAATCAGCAGGGCAGTGCCATGTTAGTCGTTAGTCTACAAACCATTGTCAAGATGAAAGCCTTCGGATGTCTGTGACCATATATACAACAACCATTTCTACATTGTGACCACGACGTGATTGGCTCTACCAGTCTAATCTCCCTATCATTAATTCTCTTACCATTTGTTTATTTGTTTTCTTTATTTGTGATACATGTAAAATACCTTCATTCTTTTTCGGTTACCCGTTCTGCTAAACGTTTTTGCCGATGACGGTCGGTTAACCGTCGTGTAACCGTTTCGCTAAACTTATAGTTCATAGAGCCGCGTAGGAAATTACTGATTTCTTCCCCAAATTACTGATTTTGAGCCTTGAGAGTACTGATTTCATGTTCTAGAGGTTGGCAGCTCTGGTCTACAAGTATTCAAATAATGGTTTGAATTGGTGTTATTGAATTGAGTTAAGTGCAGGAATGCATCATTGACCGATCACAGTGGTGTACGTCCGCACAGACCTAACAATGGCGGTCTCCAGCATTTGCGTGAATAGTGGTGTACCCGATAGTGTTTTCACATATTTCTTCCAAAGCAGAAATCTGAGTCGGGGTAATGTTATGCGAAATAAACAAGCATATTACGATGTGTAAAGTAGGATAAACTCTAGAGTTGCATTGGCCTTTAATTTAGCAACTAGTGACCAAATAATGGCAATGTTTGAACAAATTAGCTTCCACAGGAATCAAACCCGAGATTACTCTGACCACCAAAGCAAGAAACCTGTATAAATCATAAAATGATGGCAGTACTACTTCTTCGAAATTTCTGAAGCAATTATATTACAACTTAGTTTTTTTCCAAGGGTTTTTATTTAGAATTTTAATCAAATTAATATCTTATTCAAAAAACGTGTATGCACTCGAGTAATATTCACTGGAGTAGATTTCTTTTCTCTTATATGCCTCTGCCATTGAAGTGGCCGGAGGCATTATGTTTGTTCTGGGTTGTCAGTCCATCTTTTTTTATGACCCATTGTGGGTATGGGTGTACATATCGGGGTGACAATGATCCAATTAGATTTGGGGATCATGAGGTCGAAGGTCAAAGGTTAGGGCTAATCGTATATTCACAATTATCATTTAATTGTGATATTGTTAATTCCAGCCTATAGTATTAAAAAAGAGCCGTGAGAAGTGAGGTGTGAATAGTATTAAAGGGTACTGCCGGGCATGATAAAACCAATCCTTAGTTGTTATGGTACTATAATTGAATACCAATCATACTCCCATGGGGTCTGATATGTTTCTGTAATTTGAGAACAATGCAATTAATTACTACGACCTACGGAACCACGGCTATTTACTGGTTCGCGCGCGCGACTTTGTTTGCACGACCGCTCAATCAATACGCGTACGTTATTATGGTAGTATGCGATTTATCGCATAGCCCGTGCGATAGTTAGTATCGTATGGCATGCAGGCAATTCGCCCGTGTGTGCTCGCAGTTTGATGTACACACTACAACGGCAGTGTTGGAGTCATGGTACACACAATGCCCAGCGCTATTATAGCCACCGCACCATGCATAATACAATGTAGATATACTCTGAATGCATGCAACCGTACAATGCTATATAGCGCTACGCGTGTATACGGGATAGATGTTGTTTCTGAACGCCAAGTTGATTTTTTATTCGCTGCACTACACAAGAGATTTTCGAGATTTTCTCTGCTTGCTGCGATATATCGCAGTTGCTTCCGATAAGAGGATCGTTAAGTGATATCGTAATCGGAACTGCGCTGACAGAATGATTGATAGGTGATATTAAAAATGATTATCTGGCGATGTAGAAATACTTTCAGGATCACAGACTTGTTTTGTATGTTCATTTAAGATATGTCTTTGATGTAAGAGAGCTAAATCTATGCCTGGTGGTACCCTTTAAGGACCTGCTCTTGAGCAGAATCACCTGAAGAAGAAGTATTATATCCATCTGTAGTGAATGATATCTCCTGACCATCTTTATATCAGTTGTCCAGAGAGCTTGATGACAAGAAGGCCAGACTGGCAGCTGATGAGGACTCGGTGACCAAACTTAGTGACCAACTCACACCTGTGGAGGTAAGTGTTGAACCATCATATTATAGGACATCAAAGAAGTTAACCGTTCCCTACGAGTTTATGAAATCCCGATAGACTTTGTACACAACCCACTTGGTTCCCGTGGTCAAGGGGTTTTATATACAATCAAATATAAAGCCATTTTTTGTAATTGTTGAGAAAAGCTTCCATCATATTATGCAAAATACTGTCTTTGTGTTTATTTTGTTTTAATTTGAGCAAGAAACCATCATTCATGATTTTTATTTTATTTTATGCACTATAGGAGCAGTATGAGGAACTTGTGCGAAAAGCTCACCAGATCACCAAGCTCACAAATGAAGTTGGTAAGATTGACAGTTAACCTGATTACATCTACTTTGTAAATAACCCACTAGGTTCCCATGAGGAATGGCAGCGAAAACAAATTAATTTAATTTTTCGGGCTATTTTCAAGCTCGCCCGCATGACAATAAAACTCAAAATTTGGTTTTGCATTGAATTCTATGGAAACATTTTTTTTTTTTTTGGGGGGGGGGGGGGGGAGGGGGGAGAGGGCTCTTTCAGGCATTTCAAGGGAAAATTTGTCCCAAGTCCCCATGTGTTTTTTTCACTGAGGAATGAGTCAAATACATATTCATTACACAATGAGAGAGTGATGTTAGGCCCAGTTATGCAGTTTTATTGTAGTCAAGATTCTTATTATAAATTGAGTTATCTTGTGCCTTCTATATTGATTGTTCTTTGCAGTAAAGACACAGAATTATATCATAAGTATAATTATAATCTTGTTTATGTCTGCAATTTGTGAAGCCAATATACAGTTTTAGTAGATCTGTTGATCCAAATATGAGTGAGTTAGTATCATCAAACTGTTTTGCTTTCCTTTAAAATTGATTTCACATGAAGCTATTACTCAGGAGTTAGTAGACAGACCCTCACACTAATTATATATTTTCTTGTTCATTATCCAAGTTTAGCTAATGATGATACTGTATAAAAGGCTTTGGGTTTTGTACCTATTCAGAACTGGTCCCAAAACTACTTGGTGTGGGGTATATAGTCCTGTAGACGGTCCTATACTTTGTGTATTAGACCTGGAGACGTTCTTTAGTACAATGTTTTATTATTGATTCATATTATAGAAGGGTTTAGAAGAAATTTCAGCTTTGTTGCCACCTCGGCAACTTTGGGCAACTCTTTTTATAAGCATTATAAAGATAATTAGCTAATTTGCATATTTCTGAAATAAGGTCAGGGGTTATTTTCTATCTAGGAATAGTACAATAGTGATCAAAACTATTTTCCGAGGGTAATTTGGCGCAAGGAATCCATTCCCAGTGCTCATTTCCATGTGCCGAATGGGCAACACCTTGAAATCCAAGATGGCTGCCCCTAATTTGCATATTTATGAATATTATTGATTTTCAGTGACTACAGCCTCTAATAAGCGATACTTTCAGATTATTATTTTATAATCATGTTTTAGATATGTAGTAAAGATATTTCAGATGTGTTGCCGCCATGGCAACATCTAGATATGCATACTATTTGCATAATTAGGTTATTTACCTAATTTGCATATTCCCCCAAATTGCGTATATTGGAAACCCGGAAAGTAAAAATTACAAGTGATACCATTTTCCCAAGGTTTTAGGGGGCAACAAATCCATTTCTGATACTTATTTTCATATATCACCATGGCAACCTTCTCAAATCCAAGATGGCTGCTCATCAAATTTCACATGTTATGATACACGACTTCATTTTTTTGGTTATATCAGATCAATGTTTATAATTTTTGGACTTTCAATTATTGGAATTAGCAAGTAGAACACTTACATCACAATGTAGATGGGTGCTAACAGTAAAAATATTACAGTTTTATAAAATAAATGCTGTTAAAGTGGAAAATAGCATTATCTCCATGAAAATGCAAAAGGAGGCCATCTTGGATTAATGTTGGTTGCAAAGGTGATACATCGATGTAAGTATCATAAATGGATTTGTTGCCCCCTAAAAACTTGGAAAAGTGGTATTTCTTGTCTTTTTAACCTTCTGGGTTCAGAATATACACGATTTTACCTGATTTCTGGGAATATGCAAATTAGGTAAATAATTTAATAATGCTAATTATATGCATTGCCAGAGGTTGCCAAGGTGACAACCAAGCTGAAGTATCTGTAATACACATTGAGACATGACTGAAGAAAAATAAAGACAAATAATTGCAAATAAATGCAAATTAGGGGCCGCCATCTTGGATTTCAGGGCGTTGCCTACATGGCACTTGCAAACGAGCACCGGAAATGGATTCCTTGCCCCAAAATACCCTAGAATATTTGTTTTAATTACTATTGTACTATTCCTAGATAGAGAAAGACCCTTGACCCTATCTCAGAAATATGCAAATTAGCTAATTATCTTTATAATGCTTATAAAAAGAGTTGCCCAAAGTTGCCGAGGTGGCAACAAAGGTGAAATTTCTTCTAAACCCTTCTAGAATATTAATCAATAATAAAACATTGTACTAAAGACAATGTCTAGGTCTTATTAAAATCTACAGGACTAATAGGTGGAATGCATGATGTAACAAAATCAACTCATCGTTAAAGGCCCGGTCACATATCACCACCGGATAGCGTAAATGAATGCCAGACGGAGAGTAACATTTCCAATCCATTTGTGTGCATTTCTTGTCAGTTTATGTACGTTGTTCTATTGGGCAGAATGTTTTGTGCATGAAGCCACAGAGACAACTATCGCCACCAGATAATTTGATTTCGGAAATGTTCAATTCATCTAGCATCCTTTTATGATATCCGTTGATATGTGACTTTATGGATTACAATTTAACTATATATGTTTTTTCTTTCACGGTCAGCTAAATACCAGGGTGAGAAAGATCAGTTGGTGAAAGGCATGAAGAGTATCGAAGACAGGCTGGAGAACATATTCCAAGGTAAACAAATCAGGGGGGTGTTTCACAAAGATCCAAAGTTTAACTTAACCCTAATCCCACTGGGGGGGGGGGGGGGGGGCCATTTTGGCCCCCCCCCCTGTCGTTTTTTTTGACGTGCATCTAGACCGTTTGGAATTTCACGTTCAAACTTCATGACTATTTTCTCTCAAGTCTCCCGCATGTTTTGATATATAATTCACCCCGGTCGGACATGTAGAACCGATTTTAGAGGTCGATAATTGCTCGACCGTCACAAAAAAATGTAATTTTTGTACAGGTTTCTATGTAATTCCTATATCCGATGCCATGTAAACTCCAAATCTGTTATAATTGTTACTTTGAATTATAATTTGGATTATTTCTTTGTTATTAATTGAATTCATACACTTCAGAGATTAATTCTTCTTAAAAAAACAAAACAAAAACTACAAAAAACAATAAAATACATAAGAATGAAAACAATGTGGGTAAATCCGGGAATACTAATTTGCATATTTATGCAAATTAGTGATATATTTTATCACCATAAAAAACATGGATATGTTGAATAACATTATTTGAAAGTATTTTTACAGAAAACCTGAAGAAATCCTGTATTTTCTCTTGATTTTAGATGAAAATCCCAATTTTCCCCCAAATTCGTCAAAAATTTGCATATTCAAAATTTTAATTAATTATTAAAAAAAAAATAATCGTCCAAATTTTTTTTTTCTTTCAAATTCTTATTCTACTTGACTTGTTGTACGTATGTGCCAATTTTCAAGTCGATCGGTCCATTCGTTGCCGAGATTGGAGGGGGGGGCCAAAACGCCCCCCCCCCCCCCAGTGGACTCAAGTGACCAAAATAACCCAGTGGGATTAGTGTTAAATTAGCAAGCTATCATTTGCCATGTGAAATGTAAGCATTATTTTTGTTTACATACATCATTGAATTTTGTTTAAAAGCATTAACCATTTTCTATTATCATTAAGATTTAATATTCTTGATATTGAATTCATTAAAAGTCTCAAATATGTGATTTTTTGCTCTTGAATATTTGTTCATTCCAAGGCAACAAATGGCTTTCCATAACTTCTAGTTCAACTTAGAATTTAAATTCAACTTAGCATCTTTGTGAAACACCCCCTGGGCCAGTATTCAGTTCAATACTTAAGTAACAATTAAAGTGATTTACTTCCTTATAATGACGTTATTAAGTGAGTTAAGTTATATGAGAGGTGAAGAAAATTAATTGACCAACAATTTGTTATTCTTTTTTTCACTGAAGATGTTACCTAGACATGAAGCAAACATTTCCCTAGCCTGCTTTGTTTAAATTTTGTCTTACATCAGTAAACATTTATGAAGGAAAAAAACAAAAAAAAAACACTTTGAATCAGATACATGTCATGTAAGTATATTTTTAGGCTATCAAATCACAATTTAAGTAACTTTGATGTTGGTAAGATTGTTAGCTGAACAATATTATAATCTTTTGTGCTTAGGGTCTGTTGAAGAGTTGAAGAGGATCTACAGTGCCCACCAGAACAAGGTGAAGGAAAAGGAGCAGTCTTTGCAAGAGGTCAGTGCACTTTAATTAGCGCCAATTGGCACATTTAGCACACATGCTTATGTGGCAGTCGAGCAGGCTTTGCAAGAGGTCAGTGTACTTTAAGTAGCGCCAATTGGCACATTTAGCACACATGCTTATGTGGCAATCGAGCAGGCTTTGCAAGAGGAAGTCAGTGTACTTTAAGAAGTATTGATTGCCACATAAGCTGGTGGGCTTGATGGGCCGATTGGCACAGATTTTAATTGTACAGTGTGAATACAAGTTTGTTCCATTGACAACCACCATTCATTTATTCAACATATACATTGTAGACTATTCTTTATGTATCTGAATATTAATTTATATATTTACAGCGTGCATTTGTAGATATTTGTAAATGCAAGTAAATCCTTTCAACATTTTTCATGATAGACAGCATTTTTGTTGTCTTCACCATTTTGAATAAATTTGATTATATATAAATACAGCAATCTGCATAGATTTGATGTTTTAATTATATAAATGTTTCACTTTTTGTATGTTTGCATAATTTCTTTTCTCAGAATGAAACTAAGAAGAGGAAGTTGCTGGATTCAGCCAACAGGACTTCCAATGAGAGAACCAGACTGCTGGTTACTAGGGGGGAACTCAAGCAGGATGCAAAGGTAAGAATTGTTGCTATGATGCTATCACATCAGAGGGGCTCCCAACATTTAATGCGACAATCAATACAGTTGGAAAACATGGCAGCCTCCAGTGCTCAGTCAAACAGTTAAAAGTGGTTTCAAAATATTGATTTTTTTCAATTATCAGCGATACCCAAGAGGAAATACACCCTAGAAGTGACGGGAATTATGTACTCATAAGTAACAGCAAGCAAAAATTCCATCATTTTCTTCCCCTTTTAGCACAGGTAAATTTGATCCGTCCTGATCAGGTTCAGAAATGTAGAATTCTGAACTAAAGTACTCAACCAGGAACCACATGGTTCCAAATAGTATGAACCAATAAACATTTTTTTCTTTTCTTATTACCTATTTTATAAAAGCAGTCATTTTGCCTTCTTTCTGTTTGTAGCGTCACCAAGAATTAATCACCTCGCGAGATAGCCGCATCCGCAGACTAGCCGGCGAGTTGCATCTCCTTGGTTACAGCGAGTCTGTGAGTGAGATGACGTCTGCCCGTGCCTCCGACTTTTTGGGAGAAGTTGAGGGGTGGATCGAGGCACAGAGACAAGAGTCGCAGAGAATCAAGGTATTTGGGGACATCTAGGATGTGCTTCAGAAAATTTTTTAAGTTGAACTTCAAAATGATATCAGTCCTTGGAATAAAACATATATTCAAAGGCACATTGTGTTATGTGACTTTCAGGCCATCATAAAGTTATACATTTTTATGAGTAAAAACTAATGATTTTTTTGTTTGCTGTTTAATAGCTCATGTTATGGGTGGCTTAGATTACTATTACTGATCACCCAATGAGAGGAAAAGAGTATTGCTATTTATCTTTGGGTATGTTTGTCTGCTTATAATTATATGAATGACATTCATTTTGATTTGATTGAATGTTTAGCACGTGCAATTCAGCTTGGTTGCTGCCATACATGTTCAAAATAAATACCATGAATAATAATAATAATAATGATAATAAATATGTGTGTTTGTATTTATTTTCAGAATCAACATGAGCAGCGAGAGAAGGGAGTGGATAAACAGATGCAGGATTTGCGAGATACCAACACCAGACTGGAAACCACCATCAAAAGCAAACAGAATACCATAGTAAGTACTTCCCTGTCTGTCTGTATATCTGTCTGTGTGTCTGTATGTGTGTCTGTCTGTATGTATGTGTGGCAAATCAACATGAGCAAAGAGAGAAGGATGTGGATAAACAGATGCAGGATTTGAGAGATACCAACACCAGACTGGAAACCACCATCAAAAGCAAACAGAAAGTACATCCCTGTATGTCTGTCTGTCTGTCTATGTGTCTGTATGTGTGTCTGTCTGTATGTTATGTGTGGCGAATCAACATGAGCAAAGAGAGAAGGGAGTGGATAAACAGATGCAGAATTTGAGAGATACCAACACAAGACTGGAAACCACCATCAAAAGCAAACAGAATACTATAGTAAGTACATCCCTTTCTGTTGGTTTGTCTGTCTATGTGTCTGTTTTTTCCATCTGTCTTTCCATCTATCTGTTTGTATGTGTGTATGTGTGGAGCATGAATTTTATCAAAGAGAGAAGGGTGTCTGTCTGTCTGTCCGCCGTCTGTACATCGGTCTGTACATCTGTCTTAAGTGTCTGTCCATCTGTCTGTCTGTTTGTCTGTCTGTGTGGTGCATTGTCATGATCAGAAAGAGAAAAGGAGTGGAACATATGCAGGATTTGAGAGATACTAACACCAGACTGAAAACTTGTAATAATCTCTCAACAAATATTTATCAATCTGTTCATCTGCAGTGGGAGAACTCCAGCAAGCTGCGAGACATCAAGTCAGAGTTGGGTACCATGGACGCCAGCTCACAGAGACTCAGGGAGTTGGAAACGGAGAAAAAAAGAGCGGTAAGTTCACGCATTCTTTTTCAACCATGGTTGACTCAAATCACTAATAAATGATACTTTTGTAATTAGATCTGCTGGTTTGTTCCTAATTGCACACAATATACATACAGTCAAACCTGTCTTAGCGGCCACCTGTCTATAGCAGCCAACCTGCCTATAGTGGCCACCAAAGGTGTTCCCCTGCAGAGAAAAGCAGTGTTGTGGAACCTGTCTATAGAGGTCACCTGTCTACAGTGGCCGCTTTTCTTGTTTCCCTTGGGTGGTCACTATACACAGGTTTGACTGTATGTTAAATGAATTGTATAGGCAACATGTACCCGGTGACCCCCCAAAAATGGCCATGAAAAAAAACCCTGTATTTTGTTTTCATATTAGGTAGAGATATAGCTCAATTAATTCACATTATTTGTGGAAAGTTGTGGTTGCTATGGCTTCTGAGTTAATTATCAGTGTTGATGTTCTCAACTCCTGTAGCAGATAAAAATAAATAAATAATATTCACCATTTTGTTTTCTTTTTTTTTCTTCATATAAGGTACAGATATAGCTCAATTAATTCACATTATGTGTGGAAAGTTGTGGTTGCTATGGCTTCCGAGTTAATTGTCAGTGTTGATGTTCTCAACTCCTGTAGACAAATAAAAATCAATAAATAATATTCACATTTTTTTTTTTTGTATTTTTTTTTCATATTAGGTAGAGATATAGCTCAATTAATTCACATTATTTGTGGAAAGTTGTAGTTGCAATGGCTTCCTAGTTATTTATTGTCAGTGTTGATGTTCTTAACTCTTGTAGCAGATAAAAAAAAAATTATAATAATATTCACCATTTTTATTTATTTATTTATTTATTTTTCATATTAGGTAGAGACATAGCTCAATTATTTCACATTATTTTTGGAAAGTTGTAGTTGCAATGGCTTCCGAGTTAATTGTCAGTGTTGATGTTCTTATTTCCTGTAGACAAATAAAAAATTCATAAATGTGACCGGCTATAGCAAAACCCGGCACTTGTCGGTAAAAATCAAAATGTAGATTTTCATACCATTACAAAGGCCTCATCACAAGCTTTAATTTCATGCTTGTTCTAACTAATTGGTCAGTAATTGGCGAAGATATGATTGTTTCAATTTTTACAATCATAGGTCTTTTACGCACATTGTGTGAACTTAAAATAGACCATTTCTTCAAAACATGAATTACCGACAAGTGCCGGGTTTTGCTATAGCCGGTCACAAATAATCATTAATGTTTACCATTTCTATTGTTTTTAGGAGAGTGAGTTGAACCAGCTAGAGAGCAGCCTCAATGTGGATGAACTGAAGAGAGAGATTGACTCCTTACAGAGAGATGTTAAACTCCATGACAAACGCATGTCTGAACTCACGTAAGTCCTCAGTGAAAAGAAACTGACTCCTTGCAGAGAGATGTTAAAATCCATGACAAACGCATGTCTGAACTCACGTAAGTCCTCAGTGAAAAGAAACTGACTCCTTGCAGAGAGATGTTAA
Organism: Echinarachnius parma; assembly: GCA_037951105.1. Lineage (NCBI taxonomy): Eukaryota > Metazoa > Echinodermata > Echinoidea > Clypeasteroida > Echinarachniidae > Echinarachnius > Echinarachnius parma. Next base: position 17,136 of record JBAMJV010009122.1, on the reverse strand, counting down.
AATCCATGACAAACGCATGTCTGAACTCACGTAAGTCCTCAGTGAAAAGAAACTGACTCCTTGCAGAGAGATGTTAAAATCCATGACAAACGCATGTCTGAACTCACGTAAGTCCTCAGTGAAAAGAAACTGACTCCTTGCAGAGGGATGTTAAAATCCACGACAAACGTATGTCTGAACTCACGTAAGTCCTCAGTGAAAAGAAACTGACTCCTTGCAGAGAGATGTTAAAATCCATGACAAACGCATGTCTGAACTCACGTAAGTCCTCAGTAAAAAGAAACTGACTCCTTGCAGAGAGATGTTAAAATCCACGACAAACGCATGTCTGAACTCACGTAAGTCCTCAGTGAAAAGAAACTGACTCCTTGCAGAGAGATGTTAAAATCCATGACAAACGCATGTCTGAACTCACGTAAGTCCTCAGTGAAAAGAAACTGACGCCTTGCAGAGAGATGTTAAAATCCATGACAAACGCATGTCTGAACTCAGGTAAGTCCTCAGTAAAAAGAAACTGACTCCTTGCAGAGAGATGTTAAAATCCATGACAAACGCATGTCTGAACTCAGGTAAGTCCTCAGTGAAAAGAAACTGACTCCTTGCAGAGAGATGTTAAAATCCACGACAAACACATGTCTGAACTCACGTAAGTCCTCAGTGAAAAGAAACTGACTCCTTGTAGAGAGATGTTAAAATCCATGACAAACGCATGTCTGAACTCACGTAAGTCCTCAGTGAAAAGAAACTGACTCCTTGCAGAGAGATGTTAAAATCCACGACAAACGCATGTCTGAACTCACGTAAGTCCTCAGTGAAAAGAAACTGACTCCTTGCAGAGAGATGTTAAAATCCACGACAAATGCATGTCTGAACTCACGTAAGTCCTCAGTGAAAAGAAACTGACTCCTTGCAGAGAGATGTTAAAATCCATGACAAACGCATGTCTGAACTCACGTAAGTCTTCAGTCTGTTAAACTGTGAGATCTTCAATCTACAGTTTTGTTGTCTTGATTAGTGTAAGGGACAAATGGGAAATTATGATTTGTGCCCAAATCACAAAATTGAGCAATTTCTGGGGTGACATAAACATTACTTGACTTTGTAGCGGTATACCCTGTTGTCGCAAATTTGGTCTCAAAAGTTTTTCAGGACTTCAATAAAAATAACCCTCTCATTTCACATTAAACTTGAATGATATTCCTAATTCATGCTTCTTCAACAACTTATTGCTTATTTCAATGAATATGAGCAAAGAAAATATGGTTCCCCTTGGGATCGAATCCGAGACCTCCTGATTGTTAGACCAGTACTCTACCAACTGAGCTAGAAAGCCCTTGTGCTGGTTGGTTGTTTGTCCCAGAAACCCTTTAAGATGCTCGTTATGGTCTGAAGTAATTAGTTTATAAACTTTCTTTACTTTCTTTACAGCAATGAGCTGACCACCATCTCCTCCCAGTCCCAGGCCAGGGTCAAGCTGGAGATGCTTCAGAAGGATAAGACGTTTTGTTTTGATAACCCTCTCATTTCTGATAGCACACTCCTGTGTTTTTATATGCATTTATCTATCTTGAACAACATTCTCAATTTATACTGCAGTGAGTGCAGTCTTAGTGGCTACCTGTCTATAGCTGTCTACAGCCAATCTGCCTATAAAGGCCACCAGCAGAGAAAACTTGTATAATGGAACCTGTCTAGAAAGGACACTGGTCTGTCTTCAGTGGCCACGTTTCTTGTTTACCTCGGGTGGTCCCTACACACATGTTTGCCTGTAGTTTTATTGCTTATCGCATATTTTCTTTCTTTACTTGACCACAGCAATGAACTGACCACCATCTCCTCCCAGTCCCAGGCCAGGGTCAAGCTGGAGATGCTGCAGAAGGATAAGACGTCCAAGGAGGACCAAATCAGGAGATTGTGAGTAAATTCATTGCATTAAATTTTGTTTAGTTTTGTCTCGTTTCATTTGGTTTCTTTTCATTTAATTTAATATTGTATTGTTTCTTTTAATTTCATTTTGTTTGAATTTTTTGTTATTTTGTTTCATTTGATTTGATTTAAGTTAGTTTGTTTAGTTTTGTTTCATTCTATTTAATTAATCTTAATTTCATTTTGTTTTCCATATTTAAAAAAAAAAATTCATTTTGTATATTTTTGTTGTATTGGGTTTCATTTCAATTTGTTCCATTTGAAAAAAAAATTGGTAGGAATATATAAATATATGATATTATTATTCTTATTTTCAATCGAAATGTACAAAAATGACCAGTAATCTCATTTCCATTTAAGTGTAAATGTTAATGACAAAAGAATGCTTTTTACTTTTTGTTGATGCAGGAGAAACAAGCACGAGGAAGAGATGCTGCTGCTGCTTGGTCATTTCCCATCTGAAAACATCAGGAGCCAGCTGGCAAACTTCTTGGTGTAAGTGTCACATTTGTATTAAAGTCATACCTGTAAAGTGTCCAAATCCACGAAAATTACTTGGAGCTTCCTCGTTTCTCTTCTACCGTGTTGTTTAGCTTATGGTAAGAGAAGAATAAAATAGGGTTTGATTTTTTCAAATGTCCCTTAATTATGAAGATAATTATCATTGAAAATCATTATTTGAAAAGCGTTGATCAACGCAATTGAAAAATACAATTGTTGTAGCTAAATATGTCCGAGCCAGCACGCGTGAGAAACATTCCAGACTAAACGCTACTGAACTTTGATCCAACGTGCGCAAATTCCATGAATTCTGTACAGTCTGTAAACACGAGTGCGGATATCGTCGACGGCTGATTATTACTGCTACAATTCCATGACAGGCCATCAGTATTCGGTGATAAAATATGAACTCAATATTCGTTTTTTTCACTAGGTAAACAGTGTTCGTTTTCTTTCAAACTTTCACAAATCTTTCAATTGTATTTTACAATGATATTGATGTAGGATTGAAGTCTCAAATGTCATTTTGTGCAATATCTGACACTTTACAGGCATCACTTTAACCTTTTCAAGACTGATGGACTTAGCTGTAACATGCATTCTCCATAGACCCTAGCCAGAGTATTTTTGGGACCAGTCCTGAATGGGTTAAATGATATATGATTATTTCAAACATAGGCAAACTGACCAGAAATATCTAATATAAATGTATTAAAATGAGCAAAGAAAATTCCCTATCATTCGGATTTGTGTCAGGTTTATACTAACTTCTGACCATCACAAGCATTGAAAAGGGATTCAGGGAAGAACAGCCATTACAGGAGCTTTAAGCTGCATTTCCATTAGAGCTAATTTCCGCGGCGAATTTTTTTTTGCGCAGCGAATTATTGAAAAAATCGCTCTGAGGAGCGATTTAAAAAATTTGCTAGCGAATATTCGCCATGTAATATGAATAATATATATAAAAAATATATGAATAACACTGATTTGGTCCGTGCGGATGTTCGCGGCGGAAATTCGCTCTAATGGAAACGCAGCTTTATACCTCAGATGGAAGATCACCCCTCTAGCATCCAGGGAAGCCCAGTTCTATTCACTCATTTTAATAAATATATCAATTAACTCTGTGCCAAATTAAATTGAAAGAATCCATTTGACTTGGTCCATTATACAGGTTTTTTGTAAATAGCTTAATAATGGTATTTGGAGATGATTTTGAATGTTGTATTACAAGCATTGCTTATAGATCTAGATTTCGTTGGCCACTTTCATATTATCAACAACATTTTTATAATTATTCTGATGACTTGTTTTTGCCAGGGAGAAAACCAATGCAGTGAAGCAGTGCACCAGAGAAGTACAGCGGGCTAAGATGGACCTCTCCGCTAAACAGGCCAATCGCAAGTCGATCATGTAAGAGTAGAGTCAAATGTATGATTGTAAAATTATGAATAATCATATTGAAGTTGATTTTCATTATCCATATTAGCCAAGCCTATACATTATTTGTTCCTACTTGCCCAATTGGGCTGGGCAAGTAAACTCATTGGCCCGTATTCGCAAAGGAGGTTTGTACAGTCCATGGTCTACATCTATGGAATGCCAATTGTAAACTGATGGAGAGAGAATGTGTACCATCAACATTGTTAACAAGTAAGGAATTTACATTCTCTCTCCATCAGTTTACAATGGCATTCCATAGATGTAAACCGGGGTTTAGACCATGGACTGTACAAACCTCCTTTGTGAATACGGGCCATTAATTTTCAAAATGTACTTGCCCCCCAAAACAAGTGTGAAACAAGTAGGAAAATTGCAAATTTCTTGCTTGTTCCTAGATGAGATTTACATGTAAGGAATAACATTTTCTCTTAAAGTTGAACAGAAATGTTCAACCTGACTAAATCATTTACAAATTCTTGCTCGAGATCAAGTATTACATAACCCCAGGAAATCGCGCAACTGCTTGTGTCTATAGCCCTGGAATAAGGAATAAATTAATAAGCGAGTCTTTAATGCGTGGTTGAAATCCTTGCGCACATGTCGTTCGGTTTTTCATTTTTATTTCTTAATTCTAGGGACCAACTGAAGAAGAAGGAAGATGAGCTGAGAAGCGACGAAGGCAAACTGATGTCGGCATGCGGCAGTCAGGATATCGAGAACACCATCCATGAAATCACCGAGTCCATCAACAGTTTACAAAAGTAAGTATGTTTTAATAGTTAATAATGAGAAAGATGAGACAGGGGAGGAGAATACACCGGGGGATGAAGATGAAGAGGTGGAATAGGAAGAAGATTTGTAGAGGGAGAAGATGGAGGAAGACAGTGAGATGAAAACTAAAAAGCGGGGGAGAGGAAGTAGAATGAGGAAAGGTTTTATGCGAAAAGTGAGATGATGAGCATTATTTTAATTTTCTTTTTTTATACTTTTTGCATTAAACTTGAGATATGTCTTTGATATATCTTCCAAACATTATTATTAAATCCTTGTTATCCTGTTCTTTCCTGCAATTTTGTTTAGTGAGCGAGGTGCGTTGACCGGTAGCACCCACCTGTACAGACGCTATATCTCATCTCTACAGCGGCAAGAGGCCCTGTGCCCACTTTGCCACCGTGGATTTGACAGCAGTGGAGAAGTGCAGGAGCTGGTGCAAGAGGTAGGATGAAAAAGTCCTACAGTACATTCATTTAACTTTCTTCAATATTTCTGCAAATTTGAAAAAAAAAAAAAAATTAACCTGTTGCTTATGGAAACAGGGAGGGCTGTGTACAAAGTCAATGGGGATTTTTTAATCTCGAAAGGAATGGGTTTAAGATTGCAGTGAATGTTCTTCTGCCTACTTGACTTAAAGTGATACATTAACCCAAATGTCAAATTGAACCAAAATCACTTTGAGCTTTCACATTTCTCTTGTACCTTGATATTTAGATATTATGTTAACAGAACAATTAAATGCGTTCTGATATTTTAAACATCTCCCTAATTATGGAGATTTTAGTGATTGAATTGAAAAGCATACTGAAACTCTCCTTGATTGTAGTAGAAATAAATGGACAGTAGATGATTTGTTTTCTATCACACATCATTCAGAAGACCAAGTGCCCATTTATACTCCTGGGTAGAGAGCAGCAATGTGGATTACATTATGTTATGTCTTATTTTTATGCCTCCGCAACGAAGTAGCCGGAGGCATTATGTTTTCAGGTTGTCCGTCCGTCCGTACGTCCGTACGTCCCGTTCTCGTGATCGCGTTATCTCAAGAACGGATTGACGGATTCTAACCAAACTTAGTACATGTATGTATCTTGGGGAGCCAATGAACTGATTAGATTTTGGGGTCATGAGGTCAAAGGTCACAGAGCTTATTATATATGCAAAAATAGCTCGTGATCGCGTTATCTCAAGAACGGATTGACGGATTCTGACCAAACTTGGTACATGTATGTATCTTGGGGAGCCAATGATCTGATTAGATTTGGGGTCATGAGGTCAAAGGTCAAAGGTCACACAGCTCATTATACATGCAAAAATAGCTTGTGATCGCTTGTGATAGACTCAAGAATTAGTCGGTGGATTCAGACCAAACTTAGGCGGGGCGGAGATATTATGCTATGCGGGATACCCCAGGATCCGGCATTCCCCATCCCCATTGAAACGAGGATCGCAATATCTCGCGCCAATCAATATCGAATAAAAGACCATTGTGCTAAAGAGTTCTAGACGCGATTTTCGTCGTTCTGAATAGCTATTGAAATCGGCTTTGCCAGCTAAAGAGGCACGGAATATCCCGCACCAATCAATATCGAATAAAAGACCTTTGTGCCTAGATTTCTGGATGCGTCTTTCATCGTTCTGCGCTGAATAGCTATTAAAATGCGCCCTGCAAGTGGGGTGCTCTAGAATGTTCTATTTATCAAATTCAAAGTGCTCTTTCTCATATCGTATTTCCAGAGTTTGTTCTCATTTTGCAAAGATTACTTTATATGATGTTCTATATGTTTTGGGCATCATTTTCTCGTAACTTCATTCTTTAATTTCAAAAAGATAACTTCGATTTTCTTGATGAATTTGGCATGATTGTATCGTGAACAATTTTGTGAAGCGTGTTCATTAAAATAAAAAATTCATTACCATGTTTCAGATATATTTTCGCATAATTTTCTCGTAGCGCGTTATATTATCGAAACATCGTTCTGCACATGTTAGAAGATAATTATGTTTCAGATCAGTTTGCCGCAAGGTCTTGCCCGATGATAAATGATAAGTCACAGAACTTAATACTTCGACTCATTTATAGCCCGTCGGAGATATTAAAATACCGCAATTACGTTGATGGTTTACCTCATTTTACGCACCCTTTTTGACATCACGGAACTAATTTCAATTCGTTTGTCGTCCGACAAAGTTATCAAACTAGGGCAGATACATTGATTATTTTAAAGAAGTAATATTCCTTACGATTAGCTTCATTTTACGCATCCTTTGGTGAAATGTCCGAATTAATTTGGAATCGTTTGTCGTTCGATAAAGTTATCAAACATACGCAAATACATTGATTCTTTTGTTTTTACTAATAATTATTCCTAATGATTAAGCTTATTTCTACGCATCCTTTTGGTGCTTTTGTTTTGACTGATAATTATTCCTAACCGTATTAAGTTAGCTTATTTTTACGCATCATTTTGTTCTAATATCGGAACTTATTTTGACTCTTTTTATCGTCCGACAAAGTTATTAAACATAGGCAAATACATTGATGCTTTTGTTTTGACTAATAATTATTCCTAACGATGTAGCTTAATTTACGCATCATTTTGCTGAAATAAAAGTTGAGATTTTAAAACCATTTATCACCCGATTGCGTCAAACGAACGGCGCGATCACCATAACATTTTTTCTCGAGCGGAACGTCTTAAATTTCATGAACATCATTTCCATTTGAAGAAGATCATTATGATGTTCCTGATTAGTTTGGCATTTTTATCATAAACTTGAAAAGCGAATTCGTATTTTGATATGTTAATTACGATGTTTAAAATATTTTACGCATGCATCATTATTATCTGGAAGTACATACATCGATCGTAAAATTGTGTGAACAATTTTAGAAGATAATTGAAGATTATTATTAATTATGATGTCCAGATTAGTTAGTTAAGCATCATTTTATCATAATTTTGAAAATATTCACTTTGACTACTGATTTGTTTTATTAGTATATGACATTGATTAAAATTGTTGTTCAGATTGTAACGTTTGCATGATAGTTCAAATCTCATCTCCTCCTTTTCTGTTCATGATATAAAATTGATTAGTTTACCTCGAAAACAAATTAATTTGATTATTATAATCTCTTTTACTTTCTCTAATATTCTCTCTGCATGTTTTGACGCTTTATTTATGTTATAGTTGCAATTAATGTGTGTATTTTTCCCTTTCATGGTTACCTTAATATTTTGCAATATTCTCTTTCTCATATCGCAGCGATTTTATCACATGTTGTTTTAGTATTCTTTTATTTTCGTTGTAAACAGTTACGGTCGTCCGATAAATATAAATCATATAATTATATTATTAATCTGTTACTTCAATTACTAGATCGACATGAACAATTAGACAGATTGGTAGGTCCTCTTAATAGTCGCATAATCAAAGAATTATTACTAAATCCGTGATTTAAAATGACAATCAAGAACATCATCAGATTGTCCTTCATAGCGTGTAATAAATATCATTATTATATTATGTCATACAAATTATTTTTGCTACATTAAAAAAAATCATATCCGTATTTGTTGGGAACATCATCAAAATGTTTCGTAAGATAGAAGACGCTCATTTTCAGATGATGCACTCCCTCAAATTCTGTTCTATCACAGGGACATTGTAATCGCAAAATTATAATATTAATTTTACGGGGGGAAAATAAATACCCGTAACATCGGGGAAATCGCTGCTAAAATCCCGGGGAGGTTGTCACTTGCAAATAAACATTTTAAATGCCTGTATTGTAATGGATTTGAGAAAAAAAACCCGGCGTTACTAGGGGCTGAAGAGTTGAGGGGGAGGGGCATCCGCGGCGAGTTATAAATCTAAGGTTTAGTTTTGTGATGAATGAACACACTACATTGTGTTGAGCTGTGGGCCACGTGGCGTTCTAGAACAAACACAGGCCATGTCAACTCGTTAAATTGCTTCTCGTAATATTGTTAATCAAGAACAGGAGAAGGAATTTGTGGGTTGGGAAAGTGGTAGAAATAGGAAACGAGAAACTAAGTATTCTTCAAGGGTGACCTTCACGTATGTGTGTGTGTGTGTGTGTGTGTGTGTGTGTGTGTGTGTGCTGGGGGAGGGGGGGGGGGGGGACAAATCACAATTGCTTGTAGTACAAACGGTTAAAGTAAGGCCTGTAAAGTGTCTAACTACACGAAAATTACTGGGAGCTTCCTAGTGTCTCTTCTATGTTGTTTAGCTTATGGTAAGAGAAGAATAAAAAAGGGTTAGATTTTGTCAAATGCCCCTTTAGTATGACGATATCTATCATTCAGCTCAAACGGTTAACAAACCGTCATAAACCTTATAAACGTCCGTTGTAAAAGCTGACGCATATTTTCGCCTTTTAACCGGGAAAGCAGTGTTCTTTTTCAATGAAACTTTCACACATCATTCGGACATATCTTACAATGATTTTGGTACAGGATTGAAGTCTCAAATGTCATTTTGGGTAATATATGACACTTTACAGGCCTCACTTTAAGGTTCACATGTAGAGTGTCAGATATTGCCAAAATGACATTTGAGACTTCAATCCTATAGCAAAATCATTTGTAAGATATGTCCGAATGATATGTGAACGATTAATGGAAAAAGAACACTGCTTTCCTGGTTAAAAAAAAGCGAAAATATGCGTCAGCTTTTACAACGGACATGTATGAGGTTTATGACCATTAACGCTTTTGAGCTGAATGATAGATATCATCATACTAAAGGAATATTTGAGCAAAAATCTAACCCTATTATAGTCTCTCTTTCATTAGCTAAACAACACGGTAGAAGAGAAACGAGGAACTCCCAAGTATTGTTTGTGGTGTTAAGACACTTTACAGGGATCCCTTTAAGATACCAACACTCTATCAACGCAGCTATAGTCGAGATCAAAAGCTACCGCCCCGGCCATAATTTCCAAGAAAATAAACAACGGGGTGATAGTCTTGAATGTCAGGCAATGTAAAATGCGTGAGAAAGTAGCTTCATTTATTGATCGGGATTCATTCTCTCTTCTAATCCCCCCGATATGGATGGATGGATGGATGGATGGATGGATGGATGGATGGATGGATGGATGGATGGATGGATGGATGGATGTTTTTAAATATTTTCTTTCTCATATTGCAGTGATTTATCACAATGTTTTTTCCGTTTCCTTTTCTTTGAATATAAATCTTATCATGCACGATCGACTTCAAGAATCGTACGTCCTCTAAATCTTCGCAAAGTCAGAGAACGTGTTATCAAGAGCATTGTCAGATTTTCCTTGAAATTAAATTATGAGCGTTTGTTCATTATATGTCATACGATTTTCATTTGTGCAAATGGAACGTATTTTTAACAAATATGGCGGCATTTGTCATCGAAACAACTTGTCATCCTCTGTATGGGAGGTTTTGTTGTTTATTATGTGTAGCCCGGTATGATGGGCGGATTAATCAGAAGGAGATTATTATTGTTGTTTGTTGATGGTCTACGTAATTGAGTGCGCACATGTACGTGGATGCGTGATTATTATACCAACTTGATGATTTACAGTGGGACAGCGGCCCATTATAGACACAACATGACACTAATTCGAATTATGTAACCTCTTGGATGGAATGCCATCCCTACCACTGAGGTCAGTGATCCCTACCCAGAGCGAGTGACAGAGGGGGGGGGGGGGGGGGGGGGGCAGCAGCCGTGGCCAGTTTTGTGGAGATGTTGTTGTTCAATTTGTGGCCACGTGGTATCAAGAGATGATCGTATACATTACTAAGGCATTCTAGAACAAATACAGGCCATGTAAATTCGCTGAATTGCTTCTCGTAACATTTTTCGATAACAAGAGAAGGAATTTATGGGTTGGGAATGTGGCAGACATGTCATTTAACAATTTTGTTTTCGATATTGATATGAAAATATATATGGTGTATTTTGATGCGATGTATTTATCTGGATTTTGTTGTATACATGGAATCTCAACTCACAGTATTTATTCGTTTAAATGAATTAATTCTAAAGAGATAAGGAATGAGTGGGCCTACCAATTTGAAAAATTACCGAAAACACATTTGAAGTTGAAAAATAATCTTACAAAAAGAGACCGATTCGCCGCTAGCACTTCGGCTAACGAAGATCAACAGGCTATTGCCGCCTGAGCTCCGGGGCGCGCAATTTTGTTTTAAACGCTAGCCTGGCCACTTTCACCATAATACTCGTGAAAGCGCGCTGGTATATAAGCCAAGACTAGCGCATGCTGAATGCGATACAATTTCTATGCATCAAATCTAGCTATAAAGACATGTCCAAGGGCAAGGGTAACCATTAATTAGTGGCCGATCTTGATGCGGACTACGACCACGACGATGAGACTAGGAATATTCATCTAGGCGTAGATAAATACACTCACAGTCATCATGGTGTGTGAAACCACGATTTTATTGAGAAAATTGCTATGCTTGCGTGTAAATCAACACACGCGAGCTAGTCTTGGCTTACCAGCACGCTTTCACGAGTTTTTAGCTCATCCGGCCCGAAGGGCCCCGATGAGCTTATTATGCCATGGCGTGGCGTCCGTCGTCCGTCCGTCCTTCCGTCCGTCCACAGTTTTCAAAATGCTTCTTCTTCGTTATTTTTCAACCGATTTTGATTCTGATTGTTTCATAAGATAGGGCTAGGAGGGGGATTTAAAACTTCTACACAGAATCGTGAAATTCATTATCTATGGTAATTTATGCAAATTTATTCGAAATCACAAAAAATGCTTCTTCTCCTTCATTTCTTGACCGATTTTGATTTGGTTTGCTTTATCTGGTAGAGCTAACTTTGGTACACTAAACTTCTACACAGAATGTTGAAATTTTTCTCCATTAATTAATTATGGTAATTTATGCAAATGTATTCCAGAAATCACAAAAAATGCTTCTTCTCCTTCATTTCTCGACCGATTTTGATTTGGTTTGCTTTATCTGGTAGAGCTAACTTTGGTACACTAAACTTCTACACAGAATGTTGAAATTTTTCTCCATTAATTAATTATGGTAATTTATGCAAATGTATTCCAGAAATCACAAAAAATGCTTCTTCTCCTTCATTTCTCGACCGATTTTGATTTGGTTTGCTTTATCTGGTAGAGCTAACTTTGGTACACTAAACTTCTACACAGAATTTTGAAATTGTTCTCCATTAATTAATTATGGTAATTTATGCAAATGTATTCCAGAAATCTCAAAAAATGCTTCTTCTCCTTCATTTCTCGACCGATTTTGATTTGGTTTGCTTTATCTGGTAGAGCTAACTTTGGTACACTAAACTTCTACACAGAATTTTGAAATTTTTCTCCATTAATTAATTATGGTAATTTATGCAAATTTATTCCAGAAATCACAAAAAATGCTTCTTCTCCTTCATTTCTCGACCGATTTTGATTTGGTTTGCTTTATCTGGTAGAGCTAACTTTGGTACACTAAACTTCTACACAGAATTTTGAAATTTTTCTACATTAATTAATTGTGGTAATTTATGCAAATTTATTCCAAAAATAACAACAATTGCTTCTCCCTCATTTCTTGACCGATTTTCATTCTGTTTGGTTTATCTAATAGGGCTAGGTTTCATAAGATAGGGCTAGGAGGGGGATTTAAAACTTCTACACAGAATCATGAAATTCATTATCTATGGTAATTTGGTTTGCTTTATCTGGTAGAGCTAACTTTGGTACACTAAACTTCTACACAGAATTTTGAATTTTTTCTCCATTCATTAATTATGGTAATTTGTATTTTGACCAGTTGAAAAGTGTAGCCTACCACATGAAATTTGCGATATTTGATGTTGCGAGATGGCGGATGAGCGCTACGTCATTGACGTTCTGGTTGAGGAAAGTGGCCAGGCTAGCAGGGCACTGGTCGGCTACGAAAGGTGGCAGGGAGGCATAATGAGGCATACCAATATTTACACACAAACAAACGTATCTATATTCAACATCCACAAACCACACTCACAAATACACACATCAGCAACAAACGTGCATTTCAGGTCCGAGGCTTAAACACACATTTTCGAAGCCGAGACCAGTGTGGACCCGAGACCGAACAAATTGACATACATATATCTGACTTCGTAGGGAACCACCCCTACCCTAGCTACGGGCCTGTCATTATCATCATCATCATCATCATCAGCATCATCATCGTCATCATCATCTTCATCACCACCATCATCATCATCATCAGTATATATTTTATATAATCAAAATATTTCATTTCCAATTGTTGAACTGTGTCGTTCATATTTTTTGCTGTAATGTGGGACATGTGATATCACAGTGAATATGTTTACTCTTTCATATCAACATCAGGGGTGTCGATCCTGGGGGGGGGGGGGGGCAGGGGGGGGCGGTCGCCCCCCCCCCCCCCCCCCCCGCCCCCCAATGAAAATATTGGGGGGCGAACATATCATTTCGCCCCCCCCCCCCCCCAATAATTCCGAAAATGAGGAATAAAAAAATCGAGTGATATAATGCCAAAGAGGGGAAAGACACATTTATCAATAATTAATCTTCAAAATAACCGTTTTTTAGTTTGAAAAGTACTGTAAATCTCTTTTTTTGCCGCGCGCTTCGCGCGCATACAGTTTCTCATGTTGCAAGTTTCATTTGGGTTGCGGGAACTCACCTTTTGAAATGTGTTGGGCAGCGTAATTTCTCAAACGCACACCTCAAACGAATTTGATTAAACCCTCATCTATAGATAGCACACCGTCACAGAAAATAAAATATCTCGGTACATATACGCTGAACGCAAATCAAATTGGAATATCATGTCCCCCCACATTTGAAAAAGGAGCAGATTGTCCCCCTCTCTTTTTCATTATGTATGTTTGGTTCCATACCTATATACTTCATATTACGTGAAATTTCTGTCTCAGGTGTGCACCAAATCGCACAATTTCACGCCCCAAAATACAAAAGCTCCCTACTGTGGGAGGGGGACACCCCCTCCCACACCGTCCCCCGCTCGGTCGCTTCGCTTCCTCGCAATGTCTCCCCTACACTTCTGAGAAATTGTTGACGCCCTTGCTTAGTTTCATGGGAGCCCAATGCCCTAGACTATATCGATGGCTCTATAGTATACATGATCACGTGGATCCATCTCACGCAAGGCTCATTCTTTTCCTCGCTATGCCCTTTAAAAATACGTTATGAGTAGGTTCACTATTTTATACAATTTTAACACCCATGCTAGGAGCAAATGTCTGAAATCTAAAAGCTTCCGGGGGCTCCGCCCCCTGGACCCCCATTATTGTCCCCAAATGTGGGTGCCCCCCAAAGTCAGGTCTTCGAGCCATCAATACACTTTCAATGAGCGCATAATAAAACTTCCGGGCATGCCAATGTGGGGCTTTTAGCTCTCTCAGTGGTCACTCTGGAAAATTTTTCAAATTTCGCCCCCCCAATCTCAAAAACGGATCGACACCCCTGATCAACGTTATATGATGCCAGCTGTGTTGGATTATGTAAGAGTGCTACTACTTGGAGTTGAATAGCACACTCCGCCCTTTGGGAGACGCCCCCTTTCATACTCAATGAAAGAACAGGACGCACAGCTTTGTATTGTTCGTGTAAACCTTTGACCTTTGACTAAAAAATCAATAATATCCCCAAAAGATTTACCATGAAGTTTCCTTAGAAAATGCAGTGAATACACATGCATATAAGTATAAGTTTTTCTATTAAAACCCGTGTTCCAAGTTCCTACTTGTTATGCTTGTTTTAATGCGATAATATAAACATATAGACATCAACAACACGCCTGACGCGTACGACGAATTAACCATTATTTTCTATAAACCTGTTTCATACCATTTTGCTCGCTGTATAATTGTATTGCCTTTACACCAGCATGTGTCTGTTATTACATACATTTACAAGCAAACTCAGAATTTAGAGACTAAGGATTAGGAAGATAACTACATTTTTTTGCAGAACCATCGCCACTTCACGTGGGTTGAATAGAAGCGAATACAATGCCATGGTCAGAATATTGATCGGTCTATTGTGTATGCTTGCTGCACAAGTAAAGTCCGCTCACCGTGTTGAATAAAATTTAAATACAGGACTTTTAAAATGAAAGGCAATGTTGGCTTTTCGCTAGCACTGAAGTATAACACTACGTAGTGTTAACATTTTAACGTTTAACGCTCGAATCATTGCGGAAACAAACTTCATAAATGCATGGGAATACGGCATAATTTAATTATCAGAAAGATTGTTTAAATCTGAATAACGCATACATGTATTTAGAAATGTGTGATCTTAAAATGTTGCATATCGTCATTAGTCTCCGCCAGATAAAATGAGCATATTATAAACATATAAAATATCAATATAACGCCCGATTCATTGAGGATATCTGCATTATTGTAAAACTTATTATTTCGGGCGGCTGATTATATCGGCTTTATCACGCCAATATAATAAGATTATCAAAGTCGGAAGATGAATGGCTTACAATTTGCGCCATTTTTTTCAAACTAAAGTATCTTGCGTTTTAGACAAACATAATTGATAAACGTTTGTCAATGTTGTCCCAAAGGAATCCCGTTATAACGAAATCGTCAGGATCGCTGTTAGTTACGTGGTTCTACCTCAATATAATTAGTATTAATCTGAAGAATGGACAATGAATAAAACAACAATGCGTGATTAAAACATTATGTATCGTCAGAAACATCGTCATATTCTCCGGAATATAAATGGAGCATTACAAATAAAAACATATCAAGATTTTTTTTCATTGGAAAAGACACCCTATCCGACGGACATTTTGGTACCATATTTTTTGGGAGGTGCCCCGTTCCGTTTTTGGGGCCACCCTGTATAGTGCATATCAATATCGAAAACCAAATTGTTAAAGGGATAGTTGAGTATTGGTCAAACTTAACTTTAGTAACCAAAACCTGCACCATTACGGTACAAAGTAATAGTTATAACTTCACCATGCTCGAAAAGTATACACAATTACAAACGACTATGTAAACCCCTGTTATCATTCAAAAAGAGCCGTGACAACTCAAGCGGGCGCTATTAAAAAAAAATGGTTTTAGTCTTTTTTCATACAAAATTGTGCATTTAATGTTTGTTAAAGGGACAGGTCAACTTTTACAAAACGTCTGAACAGCTTTCAGTTGACGGATGAGGATCAATGTAACACGCAAAAAAAAATTAGAGTGAACAGCCCTCTAATTTGGATTCTACGAATGAAAATGAATGCGTCCCTCCATTTAAACTATACACCGTGTCCCAGAAAAAACGAAACCGGGTTTCATGGCAGAAATTTTCTGTCATAATGAATAATTTAATTGATGATATATATATGCCTGGAAAGCTCTGTGTCTCTTCTTTCATTTGATGTGCAACTTATGGCACATACTTCAAGCATGACTGAATTAGAACAATGGAAAGTGGTGTTACCAATATTCAATTTGCACGCATAAATTTGAAGTTTGGGTGAGTTTTAAGAGTTGTAAACGTACTTAAAAATCATAATAGTTGCGTCATGATATTTGATAGCTGATGAACCGTGAGAATGAACGGGGTTTGCCGAAAATCGTTCAGATTGAGATGACCGTCTTTATGACTGTATTTTTAAGGCAACACGCATGCACCATCTCGCAATCCACACAGGATTGATCATTATAAGAGTTTCATTTTACGCGAGGAGACAGAGAGCTAATTCCTTGTATTTCTAGACTTCGACCTTGAAGGTCGAAGTTGATAGAATCAATCATTTTTATCAGGGGCGTCGATCCGTTTTTGTGATGGGGGGGGGGGGCGAAATGTGAAAATGTTTCCAGAGTGACCACTAAGAGAGCTAAAAGCGCCACATTGGCATGCCCGGAAGTTTTATTATGCGCTCATTGAAAGTGTCTTGATGGCTCGAAGACCTGACTTAGGGGTGCGCCCACATTTGGGGACAATCATGGGGGTCTAGGGGGCGGAGCTCCCGGAAGCTTTTAGATTTCAGACATGTGCAACTCCTATCATGGGTGTTGAAATTGTATAAAATAGTGAACCTACTCGTAACGTATTTTTAAAGGGCATAGCGAGGAAAAGATTGCATGAGATGGATTCACGTGATCCTGTATACTATAGAGCCATCGATATAGTCTAGGGCATTGGGCTCCCATGGAACTAAGCAAGGGAGTCAACAACTTCTCAAAAGTGGAGGAGAGACATTGCGAGGAAGCGAAGCGACCGAGCGGGGGGAGGGTTTGGGAGGTGGTGTCCCCCTCCCACAGTAGGGAGCTTTTGTATTTTGGGGCGTGAAATTGTGCGATTTTGGTGCACACCTGAGACAGAAATTTCACGTAATATGAAGTATATAAATATGGAACCAAACATACATAATGACAAAGGGAGGGGGACAATCTCCTCCACTTTCAAATGTGGGG